>VOQJ01021949.1:2136-18449 GCA_015052665.1 Apistogramma diplotaenia | reverse complement strand
TATATATATGTATATATATATATATATATATATATATATGTATGTATGTATAATACATTTTTTGACATATTGATTTGGTAATATACAGTCACTGTAGGTATGTAAAAAATCCAGTTATAGCCGAAACATGTGGAGGTAAGAAAGACATGGAAAATTATAAATTTTGCTAGGTAAACCACATCAATGACCCGGCATTCCGGGCATTATTCAGCTATTTTATGATCACAAAAACACGATGAAACAAAATATCACGCATCGACATGTGCAATCAGCACCTAGTGACGTTCACTGTGACAAAAAGCAAACAAGTGAGCTCAGATGATGTCGCTGTGATTGTAACATACCTATTCAGTGTATGGAGTCAAGTGTGTAAGTTTAATTACACACATGAAAGCTGCGTCACATTTGCTGGGCTTCATTTGGCTGTGTAACAACCGCTGTTGCCAGTAGATGTCACCCAAAAGCCTTGTTGTGCCATCACCAATAATGGGCACAAAAATAGTAACTTTTTATAATTGTAAATGTGAAAAACTCATCAGACCACATGACCTTCTTCCATTGCTCCAAAGTCCAATCTTTATGCTCCCCAGCAAACTGAAGCCTTTTTTCTGGTTAGCCTCACTGATAAGTAGTTTTCTTAAGGCTACACAGCTGTTCAGTCACAATCTCTTGAGTTCCCTTCATATTGTGTGTGTGGATATGTTCTTACTTTCACTATTAAACATAGCCCTGAGTGCTACTGTTGTTGATTAAAGTCAGAATTCTGTACATGTAGGTGTGGAAGGAGATGACGATGTGGATATACTGGCAAAACAGTCATTGAAATTGCAATAAAATTGAATTACAGATACCATTAAGTAAAGCAGAAATTAAGATCATTATTAATGATCAAGTCCGGAGCATTTGACAGGAACACTGGGACATCTGTGACACTGTCCTGATATAACATTCAAAGGCCTGTTGGTCATGGGAAGAGAGTGGGTAGAAACCGGAAAGAAGAGATTGTACTCAGCCATTTTAGATTAGGACACAAAGGTCTTATTAAAACTCTCCAGCTGATAGGCAAGCATCCAAATGGACAGTGTGTGCACTGCAGTCGATCTCAATCAGTTCAGCATGTGATGCTGCAGGACTTATGACCAGGATAGGCAGGAATTGATAGAAACTTGAAAATAGATGATTACTTTCACATTGGCAGACCCTCTGAGCCGCACTCCCGTCCAGTAGGGGTCGGTAATGCACCTTTAAGCTGGTTTGCCCACTACCATTAAACCCATAAGAAGAGAAAAATGACGTACCGTGCAACATGGGAACGTGCTTTTCGAATTACAAAGTAAATTCTAAACTTAAAAACTGAAATGTAACTATGTAACAAAATTACACGAAGATAAATAAATATTCACCCATGCCAGACGAAAATAAAAACCATTTTGAAAGAGTTTGATTCTTCTTCTAAGCAAGTGATTACGATTTTTTACTATGAATTGTTATACGGCATCGCAGAAAAAATATATAAAACATGCTTTATTTTTTAACTAATTGTTAAAGCAATTATAGATTTTTTAAATATTGAAGCATAGAATAAGCAGATAGAAAGTTAAAACAGCAGCCTTTCGTCAGTGTTTACGACATCCGATTCCACTTTGCAGCCAATTCAGTTGCTAGGTGTTTTTTAGCGTCCTATCTGTGCCCTGTTGCTAGTTAACCAAAATAAGTTACAACTAAAGATCACAAGCCCTCACGATAAAATGGACTGTTCTACGGACGAACGCCTCGAAATGTTGGCTGTATTCACCGAGTACTTGATATGCGAACGAGGTGAAAATGTTAATGCAGTATCTTCTTGTCATATAACGTTAATTGATTAACTAGCTTTTTAGCTAGCTTGTAACATCGTTGCTGTCGCCGATATCTTTGCTGTGTTGAAGACAATATATGGGTTTTCAGTTTTATCGTGCGTGTAAGGCTCGGTTGTTTGACCAAAAGGGAATAGGTTGCATCTTCGTAAAGGAAACTATTTTGTGTATGTGTGTGTGTGCGTGTGCGTGCGTGCGTGCTGTCCTACAGATTGGGAGTAAAAGCGTTATTGGATGAAAACGGCACTCTTTGTCGGGTATTTTGAAGGTTTTCGCCACTCACATGAGTTCCAGGCAGGCCGGCAGGATGGGGGACATCTTGGCAAATGAAGCCGATCTTCTTGGGATGATCAAGGAGGTAACACATTTTTCAGCTGTAACCTGTCATATGCAAGTCAAAATGAGCCTTGCTAGAACTCGGTTGAAATTAATAGAAATGCGCAATTTTTCTGCATAACCTTTCTACATTTAACTATGCTTAGGTGAATGAAAACAGCTGCACTGTGCTGTGGTTGAGGTGGTGTGCTTATTTTATTTTATTTATTCATTTTTTTGTAGTACCTTAAATTTGAAGAATTTGAAGAGACCCTTCACAGTTTTGAGAAGGAGTGCAAAAGCAAAGGCAAACTGGTCTCAAAGCCTCAGGGGAGTACTCTCAGAGACTCAAAGACACGCGTCATTCAGGTAAATGGTTGATTAATTTTGGAGGTGTCATGGTGAAAAGTGGAAAAGATTATTTGACCACAAAATGCTAACTACATGCAGATGATTCAGCCTCAGGAAAACAAAACACTGGGCTGTCTTTATTAATTGTAAAGACTTTTAATAGCCATTCAGGTATTATGCATCGATTATCACTGTGTAATAAACAAACAAACAAACCAGAACTAAATGAATGAATAAATGTGGCTTTTCTAGGAAGACCTCCTGGGGTCTTTTGATGATGGAGACCACAAGGTGTTTTTTGACCTGTGGTCCGAGAATATTCCTCCCAAAGTTAAAGACACAGATGTGGAGGCCCAGGGACTGGAGTTCTACCTTCACATCCACTTCACAATCTATCCACTGAGGAGGCACCCTGTAGGACATGTGCGTATATATGTGCGTGTGTTTTGATGTTCGTATACATGTCTCACTATGTGCTGTTTTACATATGTCCACCAAGCTGCGCCACAGTTTGTTTTTCTCTCCGGCCTGTCATCAGTTTTTTGCTCCAACACACAAGAAAACATTCTAGTCTCTCACAGTAACGATGTCGTTGTTGAGTTTATATATTTCAATAGATGGAAGTTTTTATTTATTTTTTACAATTCTGTGCTTTATTTTTATTTTTTATTTTTTTAGCCACCCTAAAGATTAAATAATGTTGAATCCCAAATCTCCCTCCAGGACAAAGCTGAGTTTGAGGAGCGGATTTCACTCTTCAAGCAGTACCTGGAAACCCGAGGAGCAGCTCTGAGCCAGACCACAGAGTTTCTGCCTTATTATGCTTTGCCTTTTGTTCCCAAGCCTACGGTCCACCCCTCCTTCAAAGATCTATTCCATGTAATGCAGTTATATTGCCCTGATTTTGCCATCTTGTTGTTCCTTTATTGTTAAAATGAATATCACAAAATTAATATTTGTGTCATCTGTTGTTTAGGATTCCTGGATACCACAGTTAAGAGATAAGCTGGAGCAGTTCCTGTCAGTGACACTCAAGCCATCCAACAGCCCGAGGCTGGTGACTTTATACGTATCCTTCTACTGTGTCTAACGAGTCGTTGCTGGGAAAACCATCAGAGTACAGATGGATTCGTCCTAATTTCACTGGCGTGGTATGGGTACCAGATCTAACAGGAAGACACGTCAAGCTAATAATCACAAAATTCATATTTTTATTCATTTATCAAAATATATCTAGTGAATGCAAAATTAACAAGGTTAACTTTGCATACAAATGTGTATGGCCTTCAGATTCAGGGGTTTTGGATCTGCATAATACACATTAAAATTAACAGCATCATGTGTGCTTAGATGACATTTATAAGTTGAGTTTATTGCAGAAATAATCAGGCTACTTAACTGAACTTTTTTTTTGGCCACAGCAGCTTTATTTGCAGTTTAGAGAGACAGGAAACGGGGTAAAGATATGGGGAAGCAAATTGGCGATGGGCTGGGACTTGAACCCCGCACCCCACGGCGACACATGTATGTGGTCGCCCGCTTCGCCACTGAGCCAACCAGGCGGAAAGTTTCTGCATTTTAATCAAATGGTGACATAAATTGCTTCGTGTCCACCATCTGGGGCGCATGCGAAGTTGGTATGACATGCTATGAAAGGATAATTGACAGGCTCACAGGTTCTTGGCATCTGATGATAAAGTTTGCATCACTCATACTCAAGCGGACACAGAAAGTATAATAAAGGCTTCGGGTATTATAATTTCATCTGCGGTCCCATCGTAACATATTCTTTTGTTCTACGTATGCAATTCTAGATGAAACCATTAATAAGGGAACACATTAAGCAGAAATGTTTGATTTGTCTGAAAGTATGCAGTCTTTAACAGGCTTCATGCAGAAGGAGGGTGGAAGGAGTACTAAAGGTAAATACCCTGTCACCAAATTGACCTTTTTGCTGTGTATTGCAGTTGTGAGTATACAAATAGCATCTACTTGTTAATGTCAGTTACTCAGTGATTTCTTGAATACTTGTTGTGATTTTTAGCTTTCAACTCTTTGTAATCTTGAAAGGAGCAAACTCTGAAGGCCACGCCTGCTCATTACTGAAAAGTGATGAACAAATATTTCGGCCCATCAATGCTCAGCTTGATGTTTTAAGATGGTTGCAAAGAGAGGCTGATAAAAATGAAATCTCAGCATATTACATTTTTTAGTGACTCACTTGAGGTCTCAAAGGATAAGGGGGCATGTTAACCTAATGGTACATTATTGGTTTCTGTGTTTATGTGACTGCACAGAGGCCATGCAGCAGTTAAAGCTCCAGCTGGCTGACTCAGACCGCCGCATCACCAGCTACGTACGGAAGCTGAACAAGATGCAGGTTGACTACTATAACCTGATTGGAATCACTGCTGAATTGGTCGACACATTGGAGGCCACTGCCAGCGGAAAAATGGTGAGTCGGCCCAAACAAGTGCACATTCTATCAGACACGCAGCAGCTACAGTAAATACAGAAGTGCCGCAAAGACTAGAAACACGCACATGTAAATGAATGAGTGCACACAAATGAGTTCAGAGGTGTGCGCTGCAACGCTAACAAAAAAATCATTTGACACCCAAAATAGATTCAAAATAGACTGACGGCATTTTGTTTACTGTGAAACAGGAATACGCAAATGGCAGTCCCGCTCTTCTCACATGCACAGTATGTTAATGCTCAGGGCACATGTTTTGTTTTTGCAGATTTCCCCTGAGTACCTGCAGAGTGTGTACGTTCGCCTGTTCAGCAGCCAGATGAGACAGAGTGTGGTGCAGAGCTCTGACTTCACCAGGCCTGGCACTGTGAGTTAGCACGCAGTCCTGTCTCTGTTCACACCTCACTGATAGAAAAATAATAACCAAAGCCTTCAGCTCAAGGTGATTTCAGCGGATGCATGGAAAGTGTCAAGCAGGGGGACAGGAAATAGGTGCCATAATCGAGGAAAACTGGATTCAGGGAGTGTTTAACTCACACCGTGTTTGAAAAAGATTTTTTTCTTCAACATTTTGCAGCCAACTTTAAGCTACGTAGTCCTTCTATTGTATGGATCCTGTATGTATTCCTGGATCCTGGTGTCAAGTCACTGCTTTAAAGTCAGATATTCATTATGCAGTAGGAAAATTACAGTTACCTATAACCAGACACAGAATTTACATAATCCACTGTCTTTGACGTGTAACTATATTTTCCCCACAACGACGTTTGACGGTAACTCTCATAAGCGTCCAAAACGGGAAAGAGTTCAAATTGACCTTTTTCATCCTTTTTGCTATTTTTTAGTTAATTTTTCAGTCTGATTTTGTGTGTGTGTGTGTGTGTGTGTGTGTGTGTGTGCTACCGATAATCGAAAGACTTCAGAAATACCCCAAACTGACCTACAAAAACAGTCATGCTTGCTGACAGCGGCTTTCATTGTGGTGTGTTGACCTCTGGCTTGTGAAATCTTGTTTCATTCTGTTTTGAACTGAACAACGTTTTTCTGTGTGTTTGTGTTTTTGCTTGTGTGATGCTTTTGTCCCCCCAAAGGGATATAACTCTATGAGTCCCTATGATGATGGCTATGTAAGTTTCATATGTTTTCATCTTTACATTTTGTCATTGCTCAGGTCCCCAATTCTCACCTTGCTTCCGCCTCAGTGTCTCCCTCTCCTCCTGTTAGTGTCTTTACGTCCTTGATAACCTCCTAACATTTCTTCACCTGAGCCTGTGTATATTCCCACTAGATTGTAGCGGTTTAAAAGGATGTTTGGCTTTATGTGCAGTAAGAATGACCCCCTTTGTCAGGCAGCTTATTAGGAAAAACACGAGTGCCTTTCCGGGCATACCTCACATTCACTTGTTCCCAAAGATGACAGTTTTCGTTCCTCCTCTCAACTCTCCTTTTGCTTCTTACGCTTTCCTGCTAGTTTCATTTTTCTCCTCTTGTGTTCAGTGTTATTACATTTAAGGGTTTTTTGTTTGTTGTGATTTGGCGCTATATAAATTAAAAAATGACTATTACCAGTCTTTATTTTATCGCTAATTTGCACTATGGTTTATCTTGCTGGTAGAAAAAAAAACAATGGATGGGACCAACATGTAAAACCTTCTACTTAGACAACAGCATCAGTTCAGTGGCAGAAATGATTATTTGATGCCCTGCTGAATTTGTACGTTTTCTCGCTTCCAAAGAAATGAACAGTCTCTAATTTTATGGTAGTTTTATTTAAATGGAAAGAGAGAGACTATTAACCAAAAATCCAGAAAGGAACACATTACTTAAAAGTCATAAATTTCTTTGCATGTCATCGATCCCCAAGGAAAACAGGACTGTTTTGCTTGTTAGCAAGCACAACGGTAACATGTAGGTGGTCACCAGATTTGCACACATCTCAGGAGGGATTTTACAGTTTCTCTTTACAGAAACTCTCTAAATCCTTTAGGTTTCTTCACTGCTTCTGCTGCTGCTACTTGGCAACTCAAAGCTTCACATTTCCGTAGGATTGAGGTCTGGAGACTGGCTAGGCCATTGCATGAATTTAATATACTTCTTCTTTTGTGTCATTGCCATGCTGGAAACCCATCCACGACCTATTTTTAATGTTTCCACCTCTGTGCTTTGTGCCAAGGAGCTTGATTTTGGTTTCATCTGACCACAGCGCTTTCTCCCAAGGCTTCTCCAAATCATTTAAAGGTGTCTGAGGTACAAATGCCTTTAGATCATTAACAAGCTCCCCCATGGCAGTGTCTGTTCCACAGAAATTATAATGCAACTCCAGAAGGATCTGACCTAGGATGTTCAAATTCACACCATGGATGCATCTACTAAAAATCTCAGTTGAGCTCGAATCTGACCTAAAAGGCAAGGTCAGAGGTCAAGGTTTCTGAAAATCTGCAATTTAAAAAAAAAAAATCCTGATTTTTGTCCGATACCCTGTTTAGATACTGTTCATTTCTTTCTTTGTAAGCAAGCAAACAGCAAGGGATTCAATAATTATTTCCACCACTGTAGATTGTCTTAGCTGTAGCCACATTGGAAAAATAGATATACATGGCTAGAAGATACACTGAAAAGGCAAAAAATAGTAAAAAAAAATATATCTTATTAAAAGCTTATTTAAACTTTTTATTGAGAGAATTTGTGTCAAGACCTTTCTTTTTATACAACTGAATTCCTGAGAGCAAATTTGGCTTCAAAGTTTAGATAAAACTTTCATATTAAAATGTGTCACTTCTTTGGGGAGATTGAAATTCCTGTCTAAATAAATGAGGAGAGAAAGCAGTATCTTAATTTGCAAGGCCATATAAAAGAATAGCCAGCAGAATCTAAGCAATTGGGTTCCAGTTATAAAGCCAAGAAAACCATTAAATACAGTTACTTACATCATTAGTACAATAAATAGTTGTTATACCTACCATTACACAGTTGAAATGGTTTTAAACCCCTTGCTTACATATGATTGAGGATAACAAGTAGATTTCAGGTTTGGCTTATAATTTGGAGGCACTGGCTGAGGTCTGCCATCTTTGCCTTTACATGCAGCCATCCATCTTATTTAGCAATTTTTTTAACTGCCGATCCAAATGCAGGTTGAAAGCTTTGCCGTTTCAGAAACCTCCTGTGGATTTCTGTTCAAGGTTGTTGGAGTGGCTTCTTATTAAATCTCTCTGTTGACACATTAAAAAAGGTCTTGTTTTTCTTTTTGGCCCAACTAGTACCTTTAGCTCAGGTTTATGGTTCTCTTCTTAATAAACAGTGTATGCTGTGTATGCTCTAATCCTTATTTGCCCGTTCTAATCTGCCCTTTGGGGCTTTGGTCTGTGTCGAATGTCTCACAAAAGTATATCGCCGTGGCAACAGGTGGTGTTTAAGGGGATGGAATTTTGGGAATAAGTGAAGTGTCAGTGTTCTGTTCTTATTCCTGACAAGCAAAAATGCCCTCTTCGGTAAAGACCCTAATAATCATTTTCACCCTACTTACACGCAACACCAGCTCCTCAGCAGTACATCTTTCCTGTTCAGAAGCTTCTTGTTCACAAGGGGCACCAGAGTAGATAGGTCAGCTTATTTCATTTGGCACAATTTTTTTTAAACTGGATGCTCTTCCTAACCGAGTCCCTTAGCGATTTTCTGTTTTCTGCCGGAATCAAAGTGGGGATTTTTTATAAGTCAAATACAGAGTTTGTACAATTCTAATGAGCTTAAATGTCAATCTTTGGTATGGCCATCTTTAGTTTCAACATAGCCTGAACGCTCTTGTAATGTCTTTAAATAGTCTTCAGGAATAGTTCTCCAGACTTCTTGAAGGACATTCCAGTTCTCTTTTTGGGATGTTAGATGAATGTATCAACCACTACACTGTGGAGCTACCTAAAAGAGCTACAAACAGACCTAAAATACAGATGCACTTGTATGTGACAAATGCAGCAGTACTAACCTACCTTTTCTGGTACCGTTTCTTGGCCTCTTACTGCATGGGTAATTTTGCCAAGCACTATGTCTCAGTGTTCAGCATGTACCACAAGCATGAGGTATGCATGTCTTTAAAAACTACTAATGACATATTTCCACATTACCTAACTTGGTTATTATAGGTTAGGGGAGCTAGATGGTAAGAATGACAAAAGGTTAAAGTTGCATGGGTTATGTTTTTCACACTTGAATGTGATTAAATATAGTCCAAAAATATTGAAACTCTTAAAAATACAGTTTATTAAAGATCTTTTTTAACTTTTGCCTTTTATGTTGTAGGCCTCTTCTATGCTGCGAGCTTCCATTCCACCACAGTAAGTCTTAGTTTGGAAGATAGAATGTTTGTACTAATCTATACAGTATAATTAGAGAATGATAATACAAGGTTGGCATCTAATTTTTCTGAATCTCCAGGAGACCTAAGGAGGTGCCAATGTTGCCTTCGTTAGACTATGAGAAGCTTAAGAAAGACCTCATTAAAGGGTCAGATAGACTCCAGTCTCTACTGCTTCAGGCACTGCGCTGGGTGAGAATATCCTGTTCATTATCTCCAGCACTCTCTGATGTCATGTGTTATAATTGTGTGTTTATGGCTGATACATAAGAATTTTGTGGCTTTTTTTGTCTCCACTTCTTCTAGCTTAACAATCAGTGTATTTGTTCATTCTGGCAGTTTGTTCACCTGAACAAAGAAGATTACCACTTCAGTTCAGTTCACATAAAATTTACTTATACAGTGCCAAATCAAACAGTCGTCTCAAGATGCTTTATATTGTAAGGTAAAGATCCTACAATAATAAGAGAAAACAGAACAATTAAAACGCCTCCCTATGAGCAAGCACTTGACAACAGTGGGAAGGGAAAACTCCCCTTTAACAGGAAGAAACCCCCGGCAATGTTTCAAATTTTAGAAATATTGTGCAAATGCAAAAAGAAGTCGTACATATTTATTATTATTATGTGTATTGAAAGACATCGTTCTCACAGTGTTACTGGAGGCCAAGGTACTGCGATCCTCAGTAAGTATCTGGTTTGACATCATGTGGAACTAAGTATAAGAACTTCAGTTTTATCTGAATTTAGAAGCAGGAAAATAGAGGTCATCCAGGTCTTTATGTCTTTAAGACACTTCTGCAGTTTAACTAAGTGTGCCATTTGGTTTCATGGATAGATAAAGCTGGGTATCATCTGCGTAGCAGTGAAAATTGATTCAGTGTTTTCTAATAATACTGCCTAGGCCCTAGTGGAAGCATGTATAGTGTAAATAAAATTGTAATTAGCACAGAACCCTGTGGAACTTCATAATTAACCTCAGTGTATGAAGAAGACTTTCTATTTACATGAACAACATAGAGTCTGTTAGATAAATATGATTCAAACCACTGCAGCACAGTACCTTTAATATCTGTGGCATGCTCTGATCTCTGTAATAAAGTGTTATGGTCAACAGTATTAAAAACTGCACTGAAGATGAGTCCACTGTCAGAGGCCATGAGAAGATCATTTGTAACCTTCACTAATACTGTTTCTGTACTGTCTGAATTCTGAAACCTGACTGAAACTCTTCAAATAAATGCAGATGATTAGCTAGCTTGTATCACTTGAATTCACCTGGATTGGAGTTTCGAGTGTTAATTACTGGGTCTATTACTTATGTCTTTTTAGAGACTCACTCGCTCAGTCCCTGGTGAACAGAGAGACACTGTGCTTCAGGCCTACATCAGCAATGATGTTCTGGAGGGGTACAGTACTAAAGAGGTGGGGCTATAGTCTGCACTGTGTCTTTATTATTTCATTCAGGTGTTTGAGCCAAAGTAAGAAGTGGCCTCTTGTCCTTTGGACATACTTGATAATGAATCCCACTTAAAATTCTGCAAAGGGAATAAAGAGTGTTGCATTAAGAGGCAAAGTTAAGAGAGTGTTTGAAAACACAGAAGAGGTACAATGAAAGTATAACTGCATGGTCATAAAATAACAGTGTACAGTATATGCTAGATCAAACATTATGCACATTTATTTTGATAAGCAATTCTAAGCTCGCTCTGTACTAAAATTTGATCTTTCAGCGACTGTCAGTGACAATAACAGTGTTATCAGCTATGTTTTTTTGTTTTGCTTTGTATTCAAACTTGCCCTACATTTATGTTTCCTTAGAAAACTGTGCTTCATTTAATGAGATCACCAAACGAGATTGTCCGCCAGTACATGGCTCGTCTCATCAATGCATTTGCTTCCCTTGTAGACGGTAAGTTTGGAGCTACTTCGATCTCATCAGGCATCATCATCTCTTTGTAAGCTGAGGCCTTATGACTAGATCTTACTGGCTTTCCATTGCAAGTTAAAACCGCAAATGATGGAGGCAACTGTGGCAGCCAGTTTGTAAAAAGACAGTGTTGTAAAGACGTGCTAACATAAGTGCTTTCCAAGGAAGAATGTAGGAGAGGAATTCGTTCATTTTCAACAAGGAACATTTTGAGGCTTGAGAAGGGAATAGTTTCAGTGGTGAGTCCAGTCAGCTTTAGTTTTGTTCAGAAGATTTCATTTTCTTGTGTTGTCCCTACTGGCTTTCAGAAAATTAACTGTCAAATTGAATGGCTTTATCTAAGCCGCATTTTGCATTAGTAGATGTTGTTGAGTGGCTGTGAATCCTTTCAAGATGTTTATTTTTTACAACTTAATTTTTTGTAAACTTATTACAGGTCGTGAGTACCTCTCACAAATCCCCATTCTTGTGAAACTTCTGACAGAAACACTCAGGAAGGAGGAAAAAGAGTCCCTTACTAGGGAGCATGTCCTTATGGCCCTGCAGAAACTCAGCCTCAAGTAATTTTCCATTTTCCATAGTGGTGATGTTTAACCTATATAGCATGCTTAAAAACCAGATTACATACGAGTTTGTGTATTGAACAATAGGGCTGCATCCATTCATCGAGTAAAATCCCAGAAAAAAATCCCAGATACAAATTTTTTGCTTTGATGCTTCGTTGAAATAAAATTTTGTTAAAACAGATAAAAGTGTTTTTTCTCCCCAGGCCAGTAAAAATATAAATGGGCCTGTAAAACTCTGAGCCACTGACCTGGGACTGTTGGGTTGGACACTGAATCATTATTAACATTAATTATTAACATGCACACCATCAGAATGTTTTCTGCAGCAGGAAATGTTGCATCAAAGCACCAGACAAAGCTCAGTTCTGAGAACAGGGATTTGTTTGCTTTTCTTCATTGCAGCCACCACACGCTCCTTTAAAGGCTTAAAACCACACATTTATTCAGTAGCACATGCAAACACACACACATGCATATACACTCACATTACATATTCCTGGATGTTTAGTACCCTTTGCACACTTGGGCTCTATTTATCTTAAATTTAAAATAAACATTAAGTATTTCAGGCCTCCAAAATTAGATTAGAATGAAATGAGGTTGTAATGTTTTCCAGACTTATATATTTGTTTTGTCTTTCCTGTAATTTGTGTCCTGTTGAGAAGCATGAATATCTGTGCTTATATCATGTCTTGGAAGGAGGATCCAGCAGACAGCCATGATAGCAGATGGTTTGATTGGCTGGCTAGTGGATGAGCTCCAGGACCCCGACTGCCTCAGTGATGACACCCTGGTGTACAGTGTAGCTCTGCTTATGAACCTGTGTTTGCGAACAAAGGGTAAGTGAAGCACCAAAATGTATACGTAGAACTCTTGATCCATTCCAAGAAACCCAGGTAGTTAAATTGCCCGTGCCATTAAGTAAGCACGTAACTAGCCCAGAAACTGAAATATGTAACAGTAACTAAGTAAAATTTACTTACATAGCACTTATCACAGATAAAAATCAAGAGCTTCACAATAAAAGACAAAAAATAAAAGTATAACAATATAAAGCAATAGAATACAGCATAACAAGTTAATTAAAATCTTGTTTGTATAAAAATGTTTTCAGCTGCTTTTTAAAAGAGTCAGTGGAGTCCATACAGTGTAAAGACAGTGGAAGAGAATTCCACAACCTGAAAAGCCCAATCCCCACGAGTTTTGAACTGAGAACATGGGACCAACAGTAACCTTTGACCTGATGATCTAAGAGCACAGGATGAAGAATATGGGGGCTTGGTCGTGTAAGACCCTAAAACTTTAAACTCACATTTTAAAAATGAAATCTTAAATTTACTGGCAACCAATAAAGAGGAGCTAAAACTGGAGTTATAGGAGATCTTCTATTGGTGCCAGTTAAATGTCTTGTCGCAGCATTTTGCAGAGTTTGAAGGCGGTCCAAAGATGATTTGTTGAAACACGTAAAAAAGACCATTACAATAATCCAAACAAGAAGAGATGAAAGTATGAAAATAATCATCTCAAGCTCAACCTTTGACAGCAGTAATCTGAGTATTGAAATATTCTTTAAATGATTAAAAACAATTCGGGAACAGCTGTTTGGAGTGATGCTCAAAAATGACACTTAAATTTCTGAGGCTCGATTGAACAGAAGAGCCTAAGAAGCTGATGCGTCATTTCTGAAATCATGTGGTCAGGAGCAATAATCAGCATTTTAATTTTTTCAGTATTTAACTGGAGGAAATTATCAATATATTTAGACTTTTCCATTGATGCAAACTTTAAGTTTATAGAAAATCGGTATAAAAACATAACTACTCAACAGGACCCCACTGGGCTGACGTTCATAGAATCGATCGGTTCCGCTGTCCGATCTGCTGTGCGCATGTGCGGTGTTGCAGCCGCCTAATAGGTTGAGACTAAAGCAGGCCTATTCAATTACTTTTGCTTCTGGGCTGGATTCAAAACAGGATCTGGAAATCTGTTGCCACTGATTTCCAGATCCTGTTTTAAATTTAATGCCTGTTGCTTCTTTTATCCTCCACTTCTAAAGTTTCTTCTGTTTTTTTAAAGAACACATTGCATACCATGCTGAGATATGCCAAGTTTTGATTTTCATAAAGAAAAAAATATACCTTTGAAATTAGTCAGTTTTAGTCCAGTCTAAGTACCTGAGTGAAAAAGCAGCCAAGATCCAAAGGAAAAACGTTTAAAAGACCTTCAGGAAACCTGGAGAACTCCTCCTCAAGACTACTTGAAATTTTTACAAGGAATACTGTGAGAGAGAGAGAGAGTGTGTGTGTGTGGATGAGGGGAGTGGCTTCAACACTTTTGCACAGTATTGATGCAAAAACAGATATCTTTTGAACCACCACAGGGGATTTACTCTCTCATTTGCTCATTTCACTACCTCTGAATAATTTTCAAGTCAAATAACTTTTCACAAACATACAGAGTTACTGACACTCACTCACTTGACCTTACTGACGCTATCATGAAAATCAGATTGGCCTCGTTTCATGCTACAAAGAATTTTTGTCTTGGTTTGTTTTCATTGCTAGTAGACTTGAGTTAACTATTGCCAGGGTGTGCAGTCAATGGAAAATATTATCTTTTAGAGCACCTTCTGAACACATGCTTATCACTGCAGTTTTTACTTATTTCCACTTCCATCATATCTAAGGTGTATCGCCCCTTAGCACCACGATCAAAGAGACACTCGTTCTTTTTTCTTTCCAAAGCATTTTTTCCCACATTTCTTGGAGGTCTGCTTTTTGCAGATGAAATGTTGTACCACAATAAAATGTTGCAACACATTTGATTTGTTTGTGGTTGTATTGTCTTACACAGATGTAGATCAAACACGAAGCAATTAAAAAAGGTGTTGGCAGTAATTAACCTGAGTTCTGTATTATAACAAACAAAGTCCCATCATCAGCCACACAAACAAAGAAAGTGCTGCTAAATTTAGATGTGTGTGTTTGTGTTGGATGGCTGTGTCTTTACAGGAAAAAGGAAGTGTGCTGAAAACGCCAAGCATGTGCTGAAAGTTTTGACTGACCTGCTTGGGCATGAGAACCATGAGGTGATGCGCATATCCGTCAACACATGGCACAGACGTTGCATGCACAGTGAATGTCATGTGCTGACAGAACACATTAACAGTCTTTATGACACGCTGTATATTAAAACAAGGATAGAAGATAACAAGAGCTGCCACCATCATTAATTAACAGTGTTCACAAAAATACAAGGATCCAGCCTGTGTCCCCCTAAATGCCTGGTATTCTTGACAGAAGTGAGCTCTGACTGTAGGAATGTCCACAAAACATAAACAGCACTGACTTCAGTCATTTTAATTGAAAGTTGTCAAAAACATTTATCTGTTGTTGCTTCGCTGTTGTGTTAATCAGTGGTGTAGCATTAGCAGCTACATTAGCAGCTAGGTCTTAAAACTGTATATGTTCATCCATGGCATTAACCTCTTTGTGTCCACATTTCTCCAGTGTTACATGTTCATACAAGCTGTTAATACATCATCTGAGGCCATAAACATGGAGGTTGTGTGTCTGTGTCACTTTCAGATTCGACCTTATGTAAATGGAGCCCTGTACACCATTCTGTGCGTTCCCTCTGTGCGACAGGAGGCCAAAGAGATGGTGAGACAGCACAAATGGCTTCATCTGCTTGGAGGAAATGGACTCAGTTTATGTTTTTCTCTGCAGTTGTCTTTCTCTTCCTCTTCGCTTTCCTCAGCAAACACATGAATTCTGCTCCAGGCTGCTAGTTAGCCAGTGGGTTAGATTTGTGTCTGCGCTCTATCCAGGTTCTAAATGGTAGTGTAATTTTCCCTTATACCATAAAATGTGGGGTTGCAAATTGATAAGTCTAAATGACCAAACATCTTAAGCTTAAAGACAAAACAGCGCAGTTATAATAAAGCATGCCTTTAAATCATCCATCCATCCATTTTCTTCCACTAATGGTTCTCAGGGTCGTGGGGTGACCCAAGGCTTGAGATGGGAATAGAATTTGGGGTTGGGCCGGAGGCTGTCCCAGTTATTATAAGGCAAGAGGCAAGGTACACTCTGGACAGGCCGTGAGCCTGTCGTAGGCCCAACACAGAGATAGACAACCGTTCACACTCACATTCACACCTGTGGGCAATTTAGAATCATCACTTAACGTAATCCCACCAACTGCATGTCTTTGCACTGTGAGAGAAAACCCACACAAACATGGGGAAAACATGCAAACTCCACACAAGAAGCCCCAGGTGGCCAAGGTGGATTCAAATCAAGACCTTCTTTGTGTGAGGCTACAGTGATAACTCACCTTTAAATCATGCATACTATAACAGACAGATATGGCTCCCAGGTCTGAAACCTGAAGCCATTGTGGGGGTCTACGGTCGGTGCAGAGCCCCCCCCCCCCCCCCCCCCCCCCCCCCCCCCCCCCCCCCCCGC
>VOQJ01021938.1:6490-24386 GCA_015052665.1 Apistogramma diplotaenia | reverse complement strand
GTACATCAGTAGCCCTGAAACTTGCCTTTCCTCAGCCTGAATCTGATATGGATGGATGGATGGATGGATGGATGGATGGATGGATAGATGGATGGATGGATGGATAGATAGATTGATAGATAGATAGATAGATAGATAGATAGATAGATAGATAGATAGATAGATAGATAGATAGATAGATAGATAGATAGATAGATAGATAGATAGATAGATAGATAGATAGATAGATAGTGGCCTTAGATGTAGAGGTGCTACCTGATCCAACTCACCACCAGGAGGTGATCAGCCTGAGGCCTCTCTTCAGGAGACTGGATCCAGAGCCCAGACCGTGTGTTTAGGTGAGCCCGACTATATTTAACCAGTGTCTCTCAACCTCATGCACTAGCTCGGGCTCCTTCCGCATCAGAAAAGTGACATTGCATGTCCCAATAGCCAGCGTTAATAGCATGGGGATCAGTGTGCCAGGGACTCTGCTCTTGTCCGGAACACGTCCTGCAAGTGGTGGGCATACAGGAGGGTGGGCCCACATCTTCTCTTTGAGCTGTGTCCAGCTGGACCCCACAAGCTAAGGCCTGGCAACTAGGTGCTCTGCCTCAAGCAATGTTCCCAGTCCTGGCTCCAGGGTGAGGCCTGGACACCCTATCCTGGGCAGGGTAAACTGTTTATTTGATTTCTCGGTCATAAGGGTCATTGGAATTGTTCTAGGTCTGGCCCCGCACCCAGTACCAATTTACCCCTGGACAACATAGCTCCTGGAATCAATGGGACACACAAGCCCCTCTCACCATGATAAGTTGGCAATTTGCGGTGTTCAGAAATATATACATATAGTTGCAGTGTATAAATTAATGTGTCCTTTTGATTTTTTTTTTTGATCAGTGAATGTACTGTAGATAGAGAGCATGAGATAAACAGATATGCACTAACAACTAAGTCTTGCTAGCAAATGTCCATCGCTAGGACCTTAATATACGGGGTTATCCTTTTAGCTTCAAGAAGAAGAAAACTGTAACTAAAAGGCAAGTCTGTAAAAATAATGCAAATGTGTAACACGGAGGTTGTGGAGGGGTCAGTTACACTACATAAAAAACCCAAATGTATTCCACGAGTGAAGTGAGTTAAGGGCTGATATTGCAGGCATCACAGTCAGTAGCTTAATTAAAGTGATAGAGTCATGACCATGTGGCACGAGGAGTGCACGTGACAAGGGTAGATCGTTGGCCCGCTGCCGCAAATGTCTTTATCACATGCACACACATTTGCTTGCTTGACAGCATTTATTCCATGCATTTAACCTCAAGTACTGCAGCAATATACTTAGGTTTTCTCTCACTGTCAGCCACAGGTTCACTGTGTACGAATGACGATATCATGTGTGCATGTGCTTTTGCACTCTCGATTGTTCCTGTGTGTGGCAGAGTCAGGGGAGGCGAGAGGGCAGATAAAAACAGCAATAAAGGAGTAAGCAGTGATACTCTGCACCTGACCTTGCTTTCCCCGCTTAACACAAAGCCTCCTCTCCCATGGCAAACACAAGCCTATTGAATCTATCCAGACAGTAATGAGAAGTCTTCCCACAACAGCAGGTGAAATCCATTTATCAGCCGTGTTTAAGAAAAGCCAGACAACCCAACTCTCCTTCAAGTGAATTCAGTCACTAAACCCTATTCTGTTTTATCAACAATTAATCTCCTAAAGCCTCAGACGTGAATGGGACAAGCAACCACTTGGCATTAGTGTGCTTCCACGCTGAGAGGAACCCCAGCAAAGCTGCTTCAAACAAACAACAAATGCATGAAGAAGAAGAAGAAGAAGAAGAAGAAAGTGCGACACAGAGAGGAATGACAGCATTCAGGAAAACAGACGGCTACATCACTTCGCTGTGTGTGTCATTTCTTCGGCTCAAGAAGCAGCAAATAAACAGCCATCTTGTTTTTGGCTCCAACACCTGTGTTCTTTCTGCACTGCCAGCAGCAGTGGAGGCAAACGGCTTGCGAACAGAAGTGGAAGTTTTCCTTTTGTCCTCAGACCGCTGCAAAGATGACGTTCATGTAGGGCTTCCAGCTGCCAAGTATAATAGGACATTAGAATTCAGGTGATAAAACACAGCACATTAATACAAGAAGTCACTCAAGGATATTTTTTGTTGCTTTCACTTCAATAAAACGAGTAACGTTTAATATTTCAGGAAATTTGTAGGATCTTCACTGACATTAAAGGTTATTTGTCATTGAAAGGCAATGTCAGGCACACAGAAATCATACGCAACTTTTAGGAGATGGCAGTATTATGCCACATAGAAGGATATTTGCATTTCATAAGCTGTTTGTTTTTGGCAGCACACTGTCAAAAAAGTCATTTGGTTTCTGAGCCGGTCGTGTTTTCGGTATCTCCGCTGCGAGAAATCAGTTGATGAGAATAGTTATTCAGTAATTATGTGTTGACCCATCATTTCTATCGCAGCGACTCCCGACAGATAGATAGCTGCCATGTGGCTGTGTTAGATAAAGCCAGGACCAACTGTCCAAACACGCTCAAACACACGCGCGCGCGCACACACACAGAGTTAAAAGGGTGGTGATGTTTAGGTGCGCTGATACAGACACGGGCACACATACTGTCGCACTCGTGCAGACAAAAGAAAATAAATGTCGCGGGGTCTTTTATGCTACTTGACTCTGAAGTTTCTCAAATCAGCTGCTTAACATAAATTAGCATTTGCAAAATAAATGTAATGTTTCGCACCGTGGCAAAGCGATGCCGATGAATGATGCATGAGGACATGCAAATGAGCGCAATCCAGTAGAAGTTGCTGGTTTGCGATTCGCATCCCTCGCCCCATTGCCTCATCCACATCCTCCTCACCCCTACCCTCACTCCACCCTTTTCCTCTCCTCTTCCTCCCACTTCCTCTCACATGTCTTACTCGAAAAGATAGGGGAGCATGCGAGCATGAACCTGCACAACGTTTGTTGGTGTGCCCATCCCTCAGCTGTCCCTCACTCCTGCAGAGTACTTTAATTGACGTGGAAAACTTGTAGTTGCTCACACAAACCTAAATTTACCAGGACAATGCAAATGAGCATAGTTCTTCCAGGCTGCACAGCTCACTCCCAGAAAATCCACTGTTGCGTTTACAACAGTAAACTGCATTATCTTTTCAGGATGGTTAGCGCCAAGCTGCATCACAAAACTGGAGAACGGCAAAAAATAAACTACTTGAGGTCAGTGTCCAAGAAGTAGATAATTGCCTGTTTAAATACCAGCTTTGAATTTCTTATTAAAGAAATCAATAACTGATCTGCAGTCAGTCTATGTGCCCAGCTGTAAGCACACATTTGGGATACAAACTTTTTTTCTTCTTGCAATCTAGTTTTCCACCGAATTTCATGTGCTTTCAAACGATAATGGCTCGGAAGATGAGCTGGCTCGAGTTCTTCATTAAGAGCATCACTTCTCGACTGCAGGGAGCTGTAATGCAGCTTACTGTATAACTTAATTATTCACAGATGCTTCCCGTAATTCTCCATTACTACATGCTTTCCAGTTACAGCATCTTGTTCTTTCCATGTTATATTTCTGACTCTCTGAGGGGCTATGTCCACTGTAGTGCTTCCAAAGCAATGCTTTTCAAAGAAGTGGCTTCCAGTCGCCAAGCACCTCAGCAAAGTTGATTTAATTTTGGGTTTAGATTTTCACATCCATGGTGTAGAGTTCTCTCTGATAATCAAGAGATAGTTTCTCTCTAAGAGTAACAGCTCCTAAAATGCAATATCTCTTTATAATATGAAGAAAACAGGAACAAATTTTAACACTTTGGAAAATGATAGCTACTTCCAAGTGATGTTCATTGATCTATTGTGGAGCCAGAAGTTTTCATTCCAGTTAATGCTACGCTCTCATAGTAGAAAACAATGCATTCCACCACTTATTCCCTCTGTGTTCCTCATTGAGCTTTCTATTATTAGAGTAGCTCAAGGCTACTGACACACTAAATGCCCCCACTCCAAGTACATCAGGAGAAAAGTTGGAAAGAAGCACTCTCACTAAGGAAATGTAATCAATAAACTTGCAGTAAAAGCATTACAGGCTGCGGTTCAACTCTGACCTGGATTCAAAGACTTACAGGTGGAAAGAGAGGCACACATGTGAGGTTATATATGCGAATTTCTTACAAAAACACACATAAGATCTAGTTTCAGTGTTGGTGCTGCCAAAAAAGCCTTCACTCTCAAGAGTGTTTTCATAACCATGGAAAAAAAAACTTGGCCCTTGACCTCAGATGCTAGGATTACCCCCTTTAGCAGAAACACTTGTTGGCATTCTTTATTGTTGTCCATCAGACTCTGACAACAGCTTCATGCAAAATTCCTGCAAAATAGTTCACGTTTTTTTTTTTGTAGATACCATCCGTAGATACCCTTTATTAACTGGGCCACTCGATAAACCTACATTCCTTAAATTTGATCCATTCACTTGATGTTCTGGAGTGCTTAGGGTTTTTTTTTCAGACAGATGATGTCACATGAACTTAAAGCACTGTTTGATATGATGCTGAATTTATTGTTAAATAAGAGATGTTATAGATGAGATGTTATAGCAGGCTCGGATCATTGCAATTTTGCCTCTGTGCTTCACGGTTGGTATAAAGTTTGCTTCTTGAAAGGTTGTTCTTAGTGTGTGCCAAACATGTCATCTCACCTTTTACTGAGCATGTTATTCCAAAATGCCTGGTATTTGCCTGCATGTCTGGTGACAAATTGTAAAAGCAAAGGCTTTTTTCCACCTCTCATGCTGGTCAAATATGTGCAATCTCTTTCTGACTGTCGATGCAGCCACTTTGACACCAACAGTTGTGAGAGCTGCCAGTATATCTTGAGATGAAAAGCAGCTGGTTGTCACTTGAAACCAGGCCACCAGTCGATTAAGTTCCTTTCATTCGAATGGTTTATTTCAAATCATGGAGATCTTTATAAATCCCTTCACAGCCTGTTAATAACTTTAGAGAGAAAAGAAAAATACTTTTCACAGTATTCTAAACACATAAAATGCCTTTCTCCCCAAAATATTAAATGTACTGCATCTTCTACTTGGACATATGTTTACAGATTCAAATCCCCCAGATCAATATCTCATAAGCCAAACTTTATTAAAAGACAAACCAGCTACATCCTAATCCACCACCTGGACACTTGGTTTGTAGTGATCATGGATGGAGCAGGAATGGGTTACCTAATAGAAAATATCTAGGAGTTCTGGCGGGTTCAGTCAAAAGTGGCATCATTTGCAAAGGGGTTAGGCTGTGATTAACAGTCCAGCTGTCAATTCTGTCACTGTCTCTCTCTCTCACACACACACACACACACACACACACACACAAAAAGGAGGCACTTGCCATCAATAACCTACATTACTGAATTATAAAGTAACCAGTATGTCGCACACACCTCTGCTATTAGGCTAAGAAACTACCAGGTCCTGCACTCAATGGCTTCGCTTACTGTCAGCAATTCACAACGCTGTCCATGGTGCTGAATGGTCCTTGCTGTCTGTACGTTCAAATAATATTTCTGTAGTATGATGTTTTATATATTACTTTATTATTTCTCATTCAGTGACTGTGCAGTTGAATCCATGACCCAAGCCAATCTGCTTCTTTACCAGATTGTTTTAAAGGGGATTTACACTTTTATTTCAGTTTATGGATCATCTAATGTAATGGAAGATAATGTAATCTGCAGTGAGTTATACATAAATCAAGGTGATGTCACGGCACAGGTTTTTTTCTCCCAGTTGTATTTACCACTTACCTCTAAAGTTGATCATATTGCTCCCTGTAGCTGTGTATTTGCTTTTTATTTATTTGTATTTGCTTTTTATAAGACATCACAGTCACATGGAACAAAAGCATTGCAGCTTGCTCAGCGAGGTTATTTACAAAACTGACAAAGAGTGAAACAATAGACATTTCCAAAATATTTTTTCAATATTTTTTTTTTATTCCAGTGAACTTAAATGTTAACTCAAATGTCAAAGGTGGAGGAATTTAAGTATCTCTGGGTCTTGCTCACAAGTGAGGGGAGAGAGGAGCGCGAGATGTCTGCAGTGATGCGGATGCTATCCTGGCCTGTTGGGGTGAAGAGAGAGCTGAGCATGAAAGTGAAACTGTTGATTTACCGGCTGATCTACGTTCCTATCCACACCTGTGGCGACAAGCTGTGGGTAGTAACTGGAAGAATGAGATTGTCAATACAGGTGGTCTAAATGAACTTCCTTCCTCTGGGACTCAGCCTTGGAGTGATTTGGGAGCGGCTCAGAATAGAGTTGCTAGTCCTCCTCATTGAAAGGAGCCATTTGAGGTGGTTCGGGCATCAGATTTTGATGCCTCCTGGTTGAGGTGTTCCAGGCATGTCATATAATACCGGAATTATGCTTCTGAATTAGGCTGCCTTGCTATTAGAATCTCTGCTTGCCAATGATCACTTTATGGAAGTACATACAGTATGCAAATTGCTGTCTTGTTTTTTTATGATAAAATTACTGATTTGTGTGTCCATTTTTCAAAATCCCAAACTAATCAGAACTAGACAGGCAAATATAACTTTTAGCTCAGAAGTTGTAAAGAATGCATGTGGAACAGATGTGCAACAGACTCGTGTGAATTTGAACATATTATTTTAACCTTAACTGACATCACTTGGGTCCTAATGCCAGCCCTAAAGTTGATCACATTGCTCCTGTCAGATCTGTAAATATATGTGGTCTACCTAAAGCCCCCTGGAGAAGCAGAAAAAAGGTAAAGTTTGCTAAAAGAATCTGCCGGAGGGCTGAGAGAAAATATAGAAACTAGAAATTAATTATGAAATCTATAAAAATGCACTTTGATGCAACAACACTTGAATAAAATTAGCCAGACTCACAGAGAATTTCAGAATCGGTCCTGCTTGATCTTCCTGCTGCCTTTGACACTCTTGGTCATGGCATTTTAATTCAAAAGCTTCGTGATTCAGGTGGTTGAACAGGTCAGGCTCTTGATTGGTTTTCATTTTATTTAAAGGTTAAGTTTTTATGTTTCAATTACTTTTAGATTTTCACACATCAAAATTTAATCAGGAAATCCTCAAGGGTTTATCCTTGATCCATTACTCATTAAGCTTTACATGCTTCCACTTGGTAATATCATAAAGAATCATAATATAGCCCATCACTCTTATGCAGATAATACACAGTTGTATTTACCTCTCATGATCTAAACTGCTTTACACAAAGTAATGAGACAACATTAATTGCTTATGAACTATTAAGAACTTAACAGGACAGAAATATTTGTTGTTGGCCCAATTAGTCTGAGACAGAATAGGGTGATAACTTTTCTTGATTCCCTGCCTGGCTTATGACCATATTCCCATTAGCCTCAGCTGTGCTCAGTCTTAAATGCTGATTTAGAAGCGTGAGCATGCTAGCGCACAAAGTAAATCCTAACTTCAGTGTCATCCTTATGTATACGGCGGGAGAAAATGCTTCATTTGGAAGAAAACAAGTAAAATACATTCACAGCTTGTCCTCGCCTCACTTAATGTATTCTTTTCCTATCTGACACCCACTCACCCTCTACTATCCAGATTAGCATAGAAATGTGATGATATAATGCAGTGTAATGCCAGGTTTCATGGGGCTTTTCTAATGTGCACACTTTGAGTCCGACCCCACTCTCAGTGCTCCCCGAAAACCTTCAAGGAAATCTCTGTTCACCCCCCCAATTCATGCATCCAGGCTTCATACTCAGCATAGAGACATTACCCCTCTTCACGCAGCGTGGGCATCTGTACGTACACACGCGCCAATATTGTACACACACTCAAATCAATTCCCCTTAGACAAGATTAACCAATCTAGCCTCATTACGCTTCATTAAATAGATAACATGTGACGCGTGCAGTCTATGTGCAAGATATATTCTCCTGTGGGCACAGGCAAAGATGTGCGAAATGTAATTAATTGTTTCTTTACACAATACATCTCGTTCCATTCATACTCTGTGATTGAGTTGCTCTTTGTGCGCTCCAGGTTAGACTGGTGACAGTTCATTTTTGCGTTTTAACCAGTCGAGCCACTTCCTCTCATCTCTCATTAAGATTCTCTTCTCATCACTTTTCTTTTCTCTTTTCTTTGATCTTTGCAGTTACCTGATTTTCTCTCTCTCTCTGCCTGCCTCCCCCCCCTCCTTTTTTTTTATCCAGCGCCAAAAACCAAAGTGCTATAGAAGAGACTGAGCTTCAATAGAATTTCCATGGCAACAGATTTTCAATCATACCTCTCCAATAATATTACTCTGACAGTTTGTCCAGGGAGAGCTGAATATGATGTGGCTTAGACTTTGATCATGATCCCACTGATCTTTCAATCAACACGAGATAATGCTGTATCTCAGCTGACCTCCAGCTCTGTCATGGAGCTGATTTAATCATTTAGTTTTGTCTCAGTTTCAAATATTGAGACTGCACGCAGTGTTTTAAGATATCTGAAGGCATTAAAAATTTGACTTTTTTCCCAGTAGTTATTATCTTTTTCTGTGTTTTATGACATAAAATGTCAAAAGCAAAACTTCCATTGTTTGACTAACCTCCCATGTCAGAGTCCTTGACACTGCCGGATCATTTCTCAGGGTGAGCGTTTTGGTTTCACAGAGCCTGGAGCCCCCCACTTCAAACGTGAGCGTGAACTCGCCCACAGCTGAGACTGCTGACATTTACTGTTACAAACAGCGCGTTTTTCTCACTCACCCTTCAGAGCTCCTCTCTGCATTTTATTTCTGCCACCACAATTCCATCATTCCATATTTTCTTAGATTAGGAGAAGAATGAGTCGTTGTTATAGCAGCTATTATGTTTCCTTGATCCTCTGAGAGTCTCTCCCTCATTCAGGGCAGAAAATTACATCTTCTTTTTTCTTTTTTTTTGAGAAATTCCCCAACACTTGAACTGTTGGCGTCAGCTGCAAGCAGATTATTTCCTATCAAGTTACTGCAATTTCCAAAAATTTTCAGCGGTAAATGTGGGCAGAACAGATACTGAAGTCAAATGTGTCGTCTCCGTTTTGTAATTTACACCCAGAGTGATTATCACACATCGGTCCAATTGGGTGTAAATGCCACACATTCAACAAATGAATAAATTGAGATATCACAGATAATGATACGTTAGGGTCTTAACACCACTGTTATTTTCCGATGGAACAAAAGACGGAGCACAATTAACATAGTAGCACATCAAAGAATGTGCCATTCTTACCTCCTTACCCCACCTCTAGCTCTCTAATAAGACATAGCAGATCTTTCCTAATGAGATGCCGAGCCACTGTGTTCTTTTCATGGGTAATTAGCCGGATTGCTCATTAACCAATAAGTCAGATATATGCCTGATAGTCTCTGTGGTTTTCCTGCACTCTCTTCACACACTTTGTCTGACATTTGCAGATACCATTCCTCCGTTAATTGAAGCTTTCAGACAAAACAACTCATATAAGTCAGCTTAACAAGTTGTTGAATATTAACTGCAACAGTAGCTTCTGTTGTGGTATGTGAGCATGAAAACATCCCATAATTTAAAATGCTGCTTTATTTGTTTAGGCCTTTTTATCCTGAGTCCGAAAGCAAATTTAAGGTGCCAGTACCCTGTGAGCGCGTGGGCGTGTGTGGGCGCACATACCTGTTTACTTCTGGAATTGAGAGACCACATATGACAACCTCTCCAAATCAAAGAATCCCACCGGCACACCTGCCTCGCTTTACGACTGACCGAGTGTGTGGAAGTGTGTGTGGGAAACGTGCAGGCTTTGTACTTGTCTCTTCCTTTGCTTACTTGTATTTTTTTGTATCTACAGTATGCGTGTTTACAGCCGAGTGCTACATCAGTCCTGCCTTAGGGCAGAGAATACCTTAAAGTGCTCTCCATTTCTCAAGTGCATCTAATTGGAGCAGACAACACTTCACATAAACAACTTTTTTTTTTTTTGCGAGCACGCTGTCACCTTTTGAACATGTACGTTCATCTTGAACTGTGAAATAGGAGTTGTACACAATGGCAAACACGCCTTCCATAAGTGCTGCAAAGCTTTGAGTCTGCTTTAAATTTGAATCATGTTGGCTATTTTGTCTCTCGTGCTAAATATGTTATGGTGGAGTGGGTGGCAAAAAAGCAGTAATCTTAGTGGGAAGCCACATTAAATCATATATCATGAAAACACTGGTAATTTTTTTTTTGTTGTTGTTGATTGTTATATAAACTATGAAAATAATCAGATCATATATTTAAAAATCGTGTGCATTCAAATAAACTGCACGTGGCACTGTGACACGTCCAGTAAAGTGCCACAGACACCACAACACACTTTTGGTGTAAATTTTTAGTGCGTACATGCTGCTGCCTCGGCCTGCACTCGCACTGCGCTAAACAATCTGGGCCTGAGTAAGCTTCGGCGTGTACAGTAAGAGGACGCTGGCTCGTCTCTCTTCTTTCACATCAACACTTTGGGCAGCAGTGGACAGCGTTGCGGTGCTCAGTGAGGTTCCTGATTTTACACGTCTTGTTCGAGCAGCTTTGGAAGTGGCAACACGCGCTCGCATGCCGCACAGATTTGACACAGAAATTTTCTCAGAAGCAGCTATCGGTGAGGAAATGTTGGAATTTCATGCTTGAACTCTACATGCGTCCTGAGCCCGAATTCGTCTACTGTGGAGGCACAGTAGCTTGACAGTGCCCCTGCAGAGTACAGTGATCACAGTAATCTAACCATGAACTTTTTCTTGCCTAAAACCTAACCAGTTGTTTTTTTCTTTTTAGCTTCAGAAACAGCAGCAATATCAATTTCCACAATATGCTGAGCTGGACCTTTAAATGCGCTTCGTTATTCATTGTTTCACCACAGATCACACAGCAGAAATCCATCATTTAGTCAGTTCCTCTTTCACTTTAAGTGGTGTGCCCTCCCTCGTTGTCCGCTCCCTTTGTTCCTCTGTCTGCTAAATCCTTCCATCATGCCGCCACCTCTTTTGTGTTTCTGTCTTTGTGCAGCAGAGCCATTGGACGGAGAAGAGTACCTGGACATTACAGGCATCATGCGAACCCAAGCAGGTCGTTATGAATGCAAGGCCAGCAATGACGTCGCCACTCCTGATGTCAAATATGTCAATGTGGTTGTCAACTGTAAGTAACAACAGAACGCGGCGCATGCCTTATTCAAAAATGAACACTGATCAATATCGTTGGCACATTTAATGTCAGGAATTTCACACGACTCAACAGATAAAAGCCTGTAGAAGTCTAGACTGGATTTAAGGGTGGAAGCATATAGATTATAAGTGAATGGTGTATGGTTGAAAGTTTTGGAGCACCCTCCAATCTTCTCAAGATGAGTCCAGATAGAAGGAGAAGCTCTGCGTCACTGATTGCAGCTGTCATTTCCATGGCAATTCTCACATACCACATGGTGATTTAAAGGATACTTGAAATTTCAAAACAAGGCCACCTAATTATATATTTTTTTTCCACAGTTTGTGTAACGAGTGTTATAGAGACGTCAGCTGTTCAAGACTGATGAGTAGCTCATCACAAACTAACACCCCACCCCACCCCACCCCGCCCCCAGGGGAGCTGCAGAATTTCCTTTGATCTGAATAGTCGTGTATGGCTGTTTGCCCAAACCGCACTTTAGCCAAGTCCAAGTGCCTGTATTAAATGATAAAGATTTCTATATTAAACCATTTCCTAGTGTTTAATCCTGAATGGGAAACGAGCATTAATCCACTTGGGACACATTTCTGGCCATTGGAATGTTTGGAAAATCATTTTGTGTGTATGATGAATGCTAATATACTTGATGAAGTAGAACTTTTTGAGCGGATTTATTTTTAAGTTGAAACCTGGATAAACTAGTTAGCTTTGGAAGGGCTAAAACTACAGTAAAATCCTACCATTTAAAAAATGCAGCACTTGGAAGAAGCTCAACTCACAAGTGTTTGCCGTCGTCTGCAAAGGCTTTATCTCTGCGCCACACTTATATTATTAATGCTGTTCAGACATACTTGCCACTATATGGCTAATTCAAAGTTGAAATATTTCAAAGGTACTTATCCCCATGCATTAACATGTGACTTATGTCAGCATTGCGTGACTCTCCAGATCCTCCAACAATAAAGAAGACCCAGAGCTCGGAGACTCCCGTGGGCCGCAATGGGACCCTGCGCTGCGAAGTGACCGCAGTGCCGACACCAGAGTTCGAATGGTACAGAGACGACAAAAGGTAAAAATACTGCCTAGATTTTTTATTTTATTTCATTTTCACTCTACACCTGTATACAGCTGCAACTGCAGCAGAAAATAAATTACAAAAAGGCTCAAATGGACAAGGTGAGATAACAGAACATTCAGATTTGGCGTAGTTGTCAAGATCAAATGTCAGTGAAAAATGCTGGCAGTCTGAGGTTGCAGAGTTTACATTCTGGCTCGAGATCACGTTGCAAACTCGGCCTGTGTGTTTTCTTTGCCTCTTTAAAGCCCAATCACAGGCTGAGAGTGAGCTAAAATATTAATGCAGTTGAAGCAACAACATAAGGTGCATACAGTCAAGCTGTGTAGCAGCAAGCCATTGTATAGAGCACAAGCCATTAGCCTCCCTTACCACAAATAATCATAACAATTATAAGAGTGACGGTAATGATCTCCTCTAGTGTTTCAGGATGGAAAAGCCTTCTCTCAGTTAAGATTGCTGGGAACAACACGGTCTCCACATTGCTTGAAATGCTGCATGTACATTACAGTCCTGTCTTGAAACCTTCTTTTTGTTTTTTTGCAAACATTAATTAGTTACAACTTTAAAAGGCTGTGGGTGACAGGCATGTGATGAAAGCGTGCAGAAATTACTCCGAATTGACTTGACCTCGCGCGCCCTCAGGTAATCAGAAAACCTGATTTATGTTGTTGGCCTTGCAAAAAAAAAGAATCACTGAAGCTAAGAGGTTTTATGAGAATTAAAGGCACAGTTAATGAATTAACTCACTGTGTGAGCTGTCTTTAAATAACAGGGCAGCACCAAGGCCCTGTAGCTGTACAATAAAAACAACTTCTCTTTCTTTTTTTTTTTAATGGCTTCCATCAGTATCGTTCTGCCTGCTTCGTCCTGAGTTGATCCCTTCTCAGCTCCCAAATGTGACAGCAGAGCTTCATCACTTTATTTTCAGCACCAGGCATGCTCCATATTCTTTACCCAGTGGTTATAATGGATTGCTTTGATCCCTTTGTCAAATCTGCCCTCATAGTGGTCCTACTGTCACACCCCAGCCTTAGCTTGATTACATCATCCGTGTAGTTCAGCGGCGACTAATCACCCACTTTATCGTTCACTAGGCTGTTATTGCATTGTTAACCGAACGTCACAGCAGAAGATTCTGTGACATTC
Source organism: Apistogramma diplotaenia (assembly GCA_015052665.1). Lineage (NCBI taxonomy): Eukaryota > Metazoa > Chordata > Actinopteri > Cichliformes > Cichlidae > Apistogramma > Apistogramma diplotaenia. The sequence goes on along the minus strand of VOQJ01021938.1, from coordinate 10,931 downwards.
TTTAAAGAAGAGAAAAGATTAGAACAGAACAGCCGTCCTCCTCCTTTATGTAGCACAGACACCGAAAATCTCCGGGTTTTTTTTCTTCCTCATACTGCAAGTAATTCCACTGAAATGGAAATCTGGATCCCTGCACTGTAGTATCTCCTGTGGAATTGCCAATTGTGTGACCAGACACAGATATTTATTGGAAAGCTATCTATTTAAGTGTCATGTATGTACTTGAAGAACATTCGAAGACGGAAGGTGGTGTGATGATATTCAAAGGCAATGACAAGCCAGCGCCTCAATTGTAACACTTGTCATTTAATAGCCTGAGAGATTTCCTCTTCTGCGGAAAACATCCCATCTGAGTCAGTGTGGGATAGTAGAGGCCTCAGTGCGAACAAGCTAATGATAAGGAAATGCACCCCCACCCCACCCCACCCCCGCACGCCCCGGATAACCAAGAAAAATACATAATGTGCAAGTTTGCTCACGCCCAGAGTACAGCAGTTCACTAAAGACTGTAGAAAAAGATTGGAGGAGTGTTATCACAGATATGCTCTCTAAGGCAATAGTGCTGTCATGACAGTGCTTGAAAAGAAAGATTTATGGTAGTTGAAATATTTTTGCATTATCTGTTGTTTCCAACTCCCATCCATCTCAGTTGTTTTGTCCCCCCAGAGGATTTTGGCTATGTGCCTATTCGTGGCACCCCTCTTCCTCTGCGCCAGTGGAAAATGTTATTGCTCTTTCTCCTTGGATGATGATAATGTTAATGCACCATAATAATATCATTTCTCCCAGGTTGGCTATTTAATTTTACAGCCCCACTCCCCAAGAATCAAACCTAATGCACTGTAGCCTGTTGTGTCTTATTTACCTGATTCTTAACAGGAGGTCTTGCTCCTGCGCTTGTTTCCTCCTTAATTAGTTTAACCTCACGTGCACACAGAATATCAGACAATCTGCATTTAAATTGAATTTTAAATGAACGAGTCTTTGATTCTCATATGGCACCGATGCATTTAAAGGTGCATTTTCTGTGATCAAAAGTCTTAGAAATTTGTTTCTTTCAGAAAGAGGTGAATGGCTGTTTATGGCTGTGAAAACTGCTGTTTATGGCGGTAGACTGTAAGTAAAAGATAAACATAGCAGGATTCGGTTTGAAACCAGGTCTATAAGTGAAGTCAGTGCAACCTGTATACTTTCTAATGGCCAGCAGAGGGGGTTGTTCTTCTGTTTTTAAAACTACTTGTATACAATCTGTGGCTCCCGTAGACGGTATAAAAGATGGATGCAGCTTCTGGGTGAGAACTGTCTGAGCTCCACCAGGTGATGACAGCTGTGGTTGCAAAAAGACTTTCTGTCCAGTATAAATCTGGGGGAAAGCAGCTTTCTATCTCGACTTCTATAAACACTTTCCTGCTGAGTTTACGGGCTCGGTCACTTATTTTGGGTAATACTCAAACTACATTTCAGAATGGAGGACTATTCTTTGTATCCTCATTGGCTCATGAGTCGTTGCACAGTAAGACCCACCCCTTCTGGTTACATCAGGCTTTTTGAAACCAAAATGCCAACAGTGAAAACACTGTCCAGTGTAGTTACGTCCATCTTTTACTCCTGTGGCACAGATGCAGTCAAAGGTGGACTTGCTTACTAGTGTAAGTCAGGTGGCTCCCTTGATGAGTCACCTCAGTAAGTACCGACCCAGATGAGTTTACGTTTCACATTCGTTGGGAACTTTCCTAACCAAATTGTGCTGCTCCAGTGTTTATGACAGATGCAGTGGCAGCTGTGGCTAACTAGCTAATCCAGCTATCACTTGCTCATTAAGTTGGTTGAAACATCTTCTGCTATTTTGCAGAACTTCTAAATGAATTATATTAAAATGAGAAGGTGCCTGACATACAATACCAGCCAAAAGCTTGGACACACTTATCCATTCATTTCAGTGAGTGAGTGTTTCCAAACTTTTAGCTGGTCCTGTGTGTAATTCTGGGCACATACTGTAGCAATGTGCTAAAAGGGACATTAAGCCAAATGTTCCAGCCTCCTTCGCATATGACCAACTAAACTGGAGTCAATGCTACATCAATGCAGGGATAAACACTCCATTTAGTATTAATAATAGAACAGTTCGTATATTTTTCATATTAGTCAAACATGTTCATATGTCATACATTGAATTTTAATATTAGAAAAGGTTTCATCATGAAAGTAGAAGGAGGACACTTGCTTGCTATTTAGCTGGTGTGCCAGTAACTGCAGTTTAAGTTCGGGCTGATAAACACTTTGTACTTTTAGTTCTGAAAGCCATAAAAATCTCTGATTGCCATAATTAATTCTCTGTCATCATTTCAACTCAATTAAATGTTTATAGGTAAAAAAATTAACTCTTTTCTTCAAATTTCTACATCTTTGTTAGAAGTATGTTTAAGTTTTCTCATTAGCTTTGGTCTTTTGTTGTATTAAAGCCTTATTTAATCCTTCCTGTGTGGTAGTTAAACAAACAGGGCTGTTGTGTTCTCTATTCTAATTACAGATGCCTCTCAAATCCATTATTGTTGTATTGTTGCTGGAATATTTTTCTGTATTTTTCAACTGGGATTTGTTGCTGTGCGGTGATTTTGGGGATGAAAGTGTGGCATCGTGGCTGCAGAATGACAGCCCCACACACGCAACTTCGTCAAAGTCATCTCATTTTAGCAACTTCCCAATTTTTGTAATCATTTCCTGTCCCTGGTTTGTTTCATCCCAAACAAAACAAAACACTGCAGCTCTCTTGGAACGCCGCTGAAGCACACATTTTTTTGGTTCCTCTCACCTGCACAAGCAAAGGGAAGAAGCACTGCAGAGTGCGAACAAACTGCTCGGCGCGAGTTGCTGAACTCTTAGCGGAGAGGCTCAGCTCAGCTAAAAGTGCAAACATCCATCTTCTGTCAGTCTCACTGAAATCTTGGACCTCCTCAGGTGATGAAATGAAATTCATGCTATGAAACATAAATGAGCATTACTCCACAGCGTCTCTCGCCTCGTCTGAGAATCTCCACAGTGCTTAGAGACTCAATTAGCCTCAGCAGAGACGGATATATTGAGATCTTAAAGCAGTGAGGCATTAGTGATAATTCCTTTTGCATTCTCTCATTGGCTGCACATGAATCAAGTTGTAAATCATATATGTCGAATTGTTAAAACTTTTGTTAAATCGTGGCCCTATCCTATAGAGAAGCTACTTCTCATGCACCATACTGTCCAGCTGAACAAACTCGATCATTTATTACAAGCTGTGACTACGAAAACTTCTAAAGCATCTAAAGCAGGATGCTTCTCCCGCTCTTTGAATAGCAAGTCATCCCATCCAAGCTCCGAACCGAGTTGTCAGCTAATGTGACAGGCAGATGTGTTTCCTGTTTTGTCAGCTGATACGTGGCTGTCACAGCTATCAGACTGTTTTCAATCATCTCTGGGTTACAACTCTCCGCTTGATTTAATTTATTGTTGGACCTGAATCCCGACAGACTCTCGTTGGTGGTGATAACCTACTTTAGATGCTCCCACAGGCTGCAGGATCTAATCTGTCCATCCGACTGATTTGCTTTGGTCTTTCATCGGTGCCGGCCTGGGACCACAGCCCTGTACACACGTCGCATGCCCTCTGCCAAATAGAGGGGTCAAATCATTTCAGTTTTAGGGTGTAATGTAGCTCCTCGTATTTGGAAACAATTATTGGAAGCTATCCAGTAGAGCTCTGCTGCCCTCTGCCTGTGAGGAAAATCATTGAGCATTGATGGCATCCCTCAAAAAAAAATAAAGAAAAAAAAAGGCTGACATGCACAGCTTCTGCCAACCTTTCAGATAATATATTCCAGTGTATTATGCCAGATGAAGAAGCTGGCAGACACACAGGCGTATTTGAGGATGAACTTGAAATCAGAAGTAATGGAAGTTGAGGGCTGTGTGTGCCAACATGTTAAAAGTTAAAATGGGCACCAGAAATATTGAGCTCAATAAATGCAAACATGTAGAAGGTGAACTCTGGGGATCATGGATCCACTTCCTTTTTTTTTTAGCCGGCCAAAGTGGTTTTCTGCTGCTGGTTAAGTGAACTAACAGCCTTTGCAGCATTTTAAGCTCCAACAAGAGAGTTCTATCTTTTCTGTTTCAGTCAGCTTGCTCCCTCATAATCGTGAGCTGTAATCTATTGTAAAAAATAATAATAATAATAGTAGGTGTGTGCTTTCAGCTCCCCGCGGTGCTGTGTATTATCTGGATCACTCAGCGTGCTCTGTGGGCAGGCAGGCCTCTTTAATAGTGCAGTCACTTCTCATGAAGACACACTGGAGAATATATCTTCTGCTGCTGCTGCTGGCCTAATCGTGAGGGGGGGGGGGGGTTGCTCTTAGATGGGGGGGGGACTGTGCTGCTCCGTTTGCCCTGTCTCCTCTTACTTACA
>VOQJ01021932.1:8981-24758 GCA_015052665.1 Apistogramma diplotaenia | reverse complement strand
ACCTGTATTCTCCTGCTCTGGATCTGAGGTAACTGGCAGGAAAAAAAAGATTCGGCTCTCACAAACATGATAACAGGGTTTCTAATCTTGCTCCGTTGCTTCCTGCACACGTGCTCTATAGTTTTTGTTTTGTCTTTTAATCACCGGCTGGCAAAGGTGAGCAAAGCAGAGGGGAGGAGGTTCCAACTCGGGCTTGAATGTCGGAGTTCGCTGGATGAGATTTGGCCGCGCAGTCGCTCATGTTGGGAAAAGTTTGAAAGCTGCGAGGAGAATGAATGAGAGCAGCAGCTGGGACCATATGGTGTTTGTGTGGTTCAGTGGTGAAAACGCGAGATCAGTCAGACCATTACTGCCCCCCCCCCACATCACTGTCCAGTCTGGAAACAAACTTTGATTCAGTGCTTTTATTGCGCATGTGCGCTGGTGTTTATATGTATTCCATCACAGCTGCACCTGAACTCCGTGTTTACTCTGATCTCCTTTTGTAGTGATGTTTCTCAGCAACCTCAGAAGATCAAAGTGGACTAATTTAGATATGTAAACACTGTTTGATGGAACATAATTAAAAAGTTACAGTTAAGGTTATCCTGTCTGAATAAGTTCAATCATAATGAGGGAATAATTTCATACAATAAAGAAACGGGTTTGTTTGTGAATTCTTTTGGGATTTGTTTGAGAGGAAAGGTAAGGAAACTATTTTTTAAGATAAATTGCTTGTTTTTTTTTTCATACAGCGATATGTGTTTGGAGGCTTAATGAAAAAATGTTAACATCTTCACGAGCAGTGAGTTAGATTACCAATATCTAATTATTGCAGCTATTTCTCAGTTGTACGCCAGGGGAGCCGAGTATATAATAAGTCCTTATAGGCGAATGTAAGTCCCCCAAAAGCTGCATAATCACTGTGTTTCAGTTGGTCGCTGTTAATTTAACTGGTATACATTTGTTTGGGAATAATCACAGTTACAACTACAACGATAAGAGCCCTAAAGGGACCATTAGTCCAAATGCATAGCAGTGATATTCGGTTAGAAATGCGTTAGATTTACTTTCCTGAGGCTTTGAAATGTCATCACTGAAAAAGTGAAACATGACACTTTTTAAATTATTGGTATTTCATCCAGGATGCAGTTTCCTGCAGCACTGTAACGTGTTTCAAACTCATCCCCTCTTCGCTTAACCGCTTTATGATGAAGATTAGCGTTAAGTGTAATCTTGAATGAGGAAGATGAGTCCTGATTCCAGACCTCAGCTGACTGAAGGCACGCCTCCCTATCAGTTTGCAGCCAGTTATTTTGCTGCTGTACTGCACCTTTCTCTGCCGCTGTCACTGTAATGTCAGATCAATGCGACCGTCCTCCACTCTTCCTCCGTGCCCGGGTCTTCCTCCGTGCCCGGGTCTTCATCTGTGATCAGGTTTATACGGAAAACAGCAAACAAACAAAGAAAATGTGAATGTGAAATCCATAGCTCACAGCCAGAATAGAAAGCAGCTTTCTTAATTTGTATGCACCAAAGTTTGTTTGTAATTGAGGGCATCTCTGCCAGGCAACAGTAATTACAGTTTCTACACCACGCGAGTCGGAGCCACAGGGCTGCCATATAAAATCTGGCACATATCAGTGGGGAACAACGAGCGCAAAGTTGTCACCCGGGGGACACTTCCACTACGTGACAAAAGTGAGAAGGTAATTTGATTTACTCTTTAGTCAGGCAACTTCTGTCAAACCTGCAGCCACACGTGTGCAGCAGTGGGGGAGCACGGAGATTGACTACAAATGAGTGTGCTGACCTGCCGGGGTCGCGCATTCTGAAAAACAATTTGTGCTATCATTTAGCTGAAGATATCAGTTGCTAAAATGTGTTCCGTGGCTGATTTTGACTAATGGATCAGGTGCATAAAGATAACAGCCTTCGGCTTTAACATCACATCCACACCGAGGGCAAAGGAAGAGGAGGAGGTGGAAGGTGCAGTGCAGAATCAGATATCTTTTTCTCATTTGTAATATCAAATGTACCTAATCGATGTGAGTAGTATTCATATTGTTTTCATTAGAGCAGCATTAGCCCTGTGTGATGCGTGCACGTGCACACTGCAGGCACGTGTGCAGGTGGATTAGTGTGATTTCATGTCTTTCAGTTCAGTGAAGCAGCTTCTGGATTTGATACGATCAGAGTTTTTTATATTTATGAGAAACCTCAATATCAGATAAACCTGTAAAAAAACCTATTCTTTCAACAAGATTAATACAGAGAAGACGCTGTTCAAGAGAAATGAAATCAAGAAATAAAAGTATAATAAAACTAACTATAAGGCAAAGAAACAGAAGTGCAGCACAGCAGCACAACAACTAAACGTACATCCAGATTCATTAATACAACAAAGAACTATAAAATGTTATCTGTCTGGTATATATCAGATGGGAATAATAAATCAGGATTAATAAACAATGGTATCTTGATAAGAGCCTGCAGATCAAGTTGCATTAACGTTACACTGCATTCAGAAACTGTTTACATGTGAGACACAAACACTGCGCAGCGCTTCTTCACCCCTCCCTGCACACATGCAGCACAAAGTTCAGCCGCACTGCATTGTTGGCTACAGTCTTTCAAAAGTAGGATTGTTCCATCTTCATAATGTCAGAATGATAAACCACATCCTTAAGACAGCACAATTTCTTCAAGCAAGCGGCAACTTTTAAGGATGAAAGATTACCTTCAACATGACAGCTGTTTTCAAGCCAAGTAAAAGGGGAAGTGATAAGCCCCGACATTCTTTTTCTCTATTGACATGTGTCCTCATGTTGGCGCAGCGTTTGGGATGCAGGTTTCGTGGAAGGCTGTGATAACGGAATGCTAAGTCGAGTCCATGCTTTGCTTCCCAAAGCAGCAAAACGGACTTTTATAGCATTCAAGCAGCGCAGGGCCACAGTATGCTCGATGACTAAGTGAAGAACAGCGTGGGAAACATGATGCTACAGGGCAGCTTCCGTCTTTATCGTGTTGTCTGATGATGTATAAGCTTGCCAGAAGCATTTTGAGAGAAGCAGCGCAGCGATCCCGCAGTTTTGAGGATGGGTCCACTTGTGTTTCCTGCTCTTAAATCTCCTGTTGGATGTTTGTCTGTTGTGTTCATGACTTTCAGGAGCTATTTGGTGATCTTGCAGTATCCCTTCTGGTAGCTTCAGTCTGTGCTCACGTTTGTATGAAAATTTTAAAGGTTTTTTATGCTTCTTTAAATAGGTCGTCTTCACGCTATTTATACTTGAATTGCACTTTTGCTTAAAGTTTCGGGACTTCCACCTATAAACAGGATGGTCATAGTAGGGGCATCACAATGTTTTTAGTATTGGTCAGTTCTCATGTGTCAAAGCTGCTGGAATCCTACAGATGGAGGTTTGTAAATGAGTCACAAGAAATATATGGAAGGATGCAGCTGTTTGCCACTTTCTCCCCCCAGCTTCCTGTCTCCTCTACAGCATCACAATCAAATGTGGACGTTGTTGCTCTTTAAGAAAGGCCCGTTATCACTCCATGTGCAGCGCTGCAGTCCATCAGTGGGGGAAACGCCTGTGACACCAAGAGGAACAGCGGTACTTGAGTTCCCCACATATATATACATAACCACAATCCTGTGGGTGTGTCCACCATCAAGGTTTATCTCATACAAAGACACGAAAGAGGCATAAACATATCATTTATGTATCATTCATAGCACTGCAGTCCGAGGGCCAGAAGGAGAGCACATGTGGTAACTTCAGCATTTAGGCAGCACTACAGAAGAGCAGTGAGCATAAAGAGTAACAGTGTTTAAGTGGCAGGTCATTTCAATGCAACGTTTCTCACAGATCAGCAAACACAAAGTGTTTGTGTCGCTCAGCGTGTAGGCGTGTCTAAAGGTAACAGCTGAGGGAGAAGTTCACCCACAGACGCAGAAAGACGGGACTGGATTTGTATCTGTATATCATGAGTGTGTGTGAGTGTGTGTGTGTGTAGTGTATGAGGTGAGAATCCTGCAGATTAGTGCAGGATAAACAGGTTGGTTTTCTGTACTGTGCTGAAATTAAAGCTCGTGGCTCTGGTGTTCACGGTGACTGTTGGGTTACATCAAGTGCAGCAGAGATGAAGCTCAGCAGCTGTGTACCGTTGGTATGAAGGCAGAGGAAGCTGCATGCTTTCAGTGCGGGGGGGGGGGGGGAGCAGAAAGCCTGTGAGATACGTCTTTATATCTCATTGAATTCAGTTAATTCACAGAGCAGTAAACCTCAGAGCAGCAGCTCAGCTGATCACAGTGAAAATGTTCTTTTCCCCACGCTGAGCCAGCAGAACCTGCTTCAGGCTTCTCCTACCTGCTGCTAACCTCTGACTGACCTCCTTTTGTGTTTAGGTGTTCAGGCAAAGTCACCCTGTGCAGTGCAGGCAACAGCAAACAGCTGCTTCACTGTTTGTGTCCTACTTTACTCATTCAGACTGAGTGCATTCACTAACATTAGAATTTAGATTGGAATAACATTTGTATTCCCATGTAATAATATTATTTTATCATTTTATTAATATGTGTAACACAAGATTCTTCGCACAAAAATAGAAAAAAATGAACTCCAAAAAGCAACTTTTACTTTCTTACTCAGAGTCTGAAGCTGATTCAGTACTTCAAGTATTTTTAAGTATTTGTACTTCTACCTCTGACTCTCCAGGTATAAATAACCTTCATGTCACTGACTTCATATCATAACGGATCTTTTCTGCTTCCTGTCACCAGTAAACTGACCTGACAACGATCCCCCGTCTCCAGCTTTCTGTGGTGGTGACCTCTGACCTGTCTAAGGAAAGCAAACTCATTCAGCAGTATTTATAAAAATATATTTCACAAAGTAGGAAACAATACAGGGTATCTTAGATTACAGTACAGGGAGTAAATAATTGAACATACACATTTATAAGCATTAAAGCACAGTAGAAAATATGATCTGCATGTAGGACTATTCCATATATATTGTTTAGTCTACCGAGAACTGCCATAATACTGTATCAGTACAAACTGAGTATGCACGCAGCTGTAGTGCCATTGAAATTCTCATAATGTGCAAGAGCTAACGTGCAGAGACAAAACCTACCACCTCATTGAAAGCTAATGACATTAGCAGTAACTCTATGTACAGTACAAGTCTTTTTTATTGATATCATACAGTGTAAGCACAATATGCACATGGTCTCGATCCGCAAATTAATTTTTCTTGGGTTAACACGCTCCGTGTTTGCTAAATAACGATGTTTCAAACGAGTCACATACTTCTCGATTGGACTATTGTGCTCAGACGCTGCACCTCGCAATAGATTATGAAATATATTTTACACAGAATTAGCATGTGTCAGAAAGATCCCGATTAATGAATTCATCTGTATTGCTACAGTAAACTAGAGCTCTTGTTTGCCTGCTTAAATCTAATCTACATCATCAACTGCAGTAAGTTTATATGGTTTGGCTGTTGTGAAATCGTGTTCAGGTGGTTAGAAAAGAAAGAAAAACGGTTGAATGTGAAATAATCTGAACACACTCACTTCAAATAGTCAGCACAGAAAAAAAGACTTCAGATATACAAAAACTCAGAACGATAATGAAGAATCAACACGTCTCTTGTCAAAAACAGTAGATTACAATTGTATTTAATGTTGCTTCTGTAAAAAGAAGGCCTCAGAGTTTCTACATTTCTCTTTTTTGTCTTCGCTTCAGTCTTTTATAGGCTAGTAACGCTCGCGACCCACACCTGTAGCATGTAAATACAAAGAGTTGTATAAAGCAAGCCTCTCCGGGCTTTAGATAGTTTATAAATGTGGCCACCAGAGAACATATCAAATGATAACAAATTCACCTTAAAGCCAATACTGTTTCGTCTTTTTGCTTTTTTCAGATCATACATACATTCATCGTTGTAATGAAGACCATATATTGCTTTTTCATCGTCACTTTCCTTCCAGTCACCATCAGCTGGGTGGTTTAGGGAGACAGGAAGCGAGTCCCTCTGCAGCTTCTGCGGTCCAGCTGTCGTCCGCGGAGCGTCGAGCTTCAGAGAACCCGAAAACACCCTCTCACCTCTCACTACCAGCAACGCCGGGGTTGCTCTGCTACTGGTAGTCACAGCAAATGACTAACACCCAAAATACTGCTAGACACTCCACAACAGAATCTAAGTTACACTCCACAAGAATCATAGATCTCCTAATAAAGACATTGTTTGGCTGAACAAGTACAATGCGCTTGACATAGTGGATGACAACTGCTATACCTCACTCTAAAAAGATTACAAAAAGGTGGCCTCCTTGTTATTAACTTTTTGTTTCGATTTTTTCTTTTTAAACACCAGTTTCTAAAAGCCAACCATCCCCCTAGCATTTAATACACAAGTATGTGAACAGAAAAAAACCTTGAAAGTCTGTTTTTATTTTTTTATTTTAAGAAATCAAAGGTCAGGTCTCACGGTCGCTCTCACCCACAGAGTAGAGCTCCCCAAGTCTTCTGAAGCGTGGACCCCACTCTCTGAGATAGTCATAGTTCTGGTCAGAGTCTGACGATGCTGTCTCCAGCGAGCTGAGGGAGCCGGCGATCGATCCCCGGCCCTCGTATCCATAGATCTGGATGGAGTCGTAAGGTGGCGCCGTCGGATCATTGTCTGCCTCGTGGAGCCGCACGTTGATGAATTCGTCTACGTCCACACCGTTCGGACCCGAGTGCTGGCCCGCCCGGGGCATAAACTGCAGGTCCGGCTTGATATCCTTGCGCGGCAGGTACCCGTTGATGCCGTCCGGGTTCTGAAGCGTGGCGATGTCAAACGCCTCCGTGTCCTCCTCGCCTCCTCCTTCGTCGTCGTAGCGGATGATATTCTCCCTCACATCTTCGTCATCTTTGATAATCAGAGGCTCATTCTTGTGTCTCCTCAGGGTCACAAATAGAACCACTATTACTATCGGAAAGAAAAATCGAGAGATAGGCAGAAAAAACAAGGAAAACTGGGTTAGGGTTGGTTACGTAGACTTTGTGTTAGCGGAGGATCGAGTATACAAGCTTTACTGTAACAAGGCACAACAGAAAAGATACCTCACCTAACAGTAGTATGATGCAGGCGAGGATGGCGATTAGAGCGCCCATGCTGAGTCCAATCGGTAGGACGTAGGCCTCCACGTTGCAGGACTGGACGATGCCATCCTTGCTGCACCCGCAGACTCTGATCGTCAAGGTGTTGGTGCTGCTCATCGGTGGATTCCCATTGTCCGTCACGATGATTGGCAGGAAGTACATCTCCTGTTTCTGTCGTCGGAAGGTATCATGCTTGGCTAGAACGCTGATTGAATTGTCTGTCAGAGAGATGTAAAGCCAGAGATGAATTTTTGCAAGGGCACGAGAAAACCCCATTATTATTCATGGTGGTGACAGACTGAAGTTCTATTATTAAATTGTGTGAAGATCAGTGCAGCATGAGGGTAAACTAATTTCACATCAATCGTCATTAGGCTTTTTAGCATCCTCACGTTCCGGCGCTGCAGATAGACTTCAGCCACGCTCCTTCATGTCTCCACAGTCCAATTTGGGGATTCTGAAGAAAGGTGAGCCTGAATTTGCTGCCCCTCTTTGAAAGCCGAGGAAATGAAGGGACCGTGGCAGGCGACACTGGCTAAGAAGATGGCACATGTCGACCCAGAAAGGTGCCAGCTGCTCTTTGATGACACTTCTGTGAAGCTGTCTGCTCATTAGCTGGCACTCCTTCCCCTCCTCACATTATCAAACACTCGCAGTCCCATAAGAACCCACTCCTGCTGATCTTATGGAAAACATGCGAGATTTCCGATAGTCTAACCTTTGCCTCACAGCTCGAGGGTGTGCAGACGAGAGAGCGAAAGCAGATCCGGCGACACAGAGAGAAGGGCCGAACTGAAACATTGGTGTTGACAGGGCAAACTTAATCAAAAGATGGAATGCTTCATGATAGAATTATTTGCTTTGCACAATCTGTAATTGATGTGAACATATGCTCAGATTTATTTTCTTATGAGCGCTGCCACAAAGTGATACACTCTGCTTTGTGAGCACCAAGATGTCCCTTTTTATTTGGATCATTGAGCACTGCATAGTATAAAGTATAAAGTATAGTGAAGTAAACCATTGGGACATGTTCTCATATGCAGATCATTTGCATTTTCCTGGCAACTATTGATGGTAAAAAATAGAATTGAACATTTCCAGCCCGTCCACAGAAGGAGTGCAGATAACCTTCAAACAGACTGAACTCCCTCCATGTACAAGAATCCTGTTTTTATTATGTTTTATATATGAGGCCACTTTAACAGCGTTTCATCTACTGACTGTTAGAGTTCTGATGAACACTGTGTACATTGAAATATTAATTGTCATCGTGACAAAAGCAAAGGCTCATTTAAATTAAGATTTGCTATAAATAACTTAATATGTGGGAGGCTACGAATGACAGCAGTGACAGCCGAAGTGACACCGACAGTCGAAACACTTTCAAACGCCTCTGAAGTCTCCAAACCTACAGAAACGAACTGTTTTATAAGCTAACATGAAAGCATGGAAGAAGGGAACGAGGTCATGCCGGCAGAGCCACAAATAAAAATCCATAATGGTCCAGGCGTCCTTTTGCAATCACACGTGTGTGCTGCACGCTCACACCGTGTACCACATCATGTCTGACCTCTTTGTATGCAAATGTTAGCATGTGCAGCGCTACTGTCTAACTATTACTGACTCGATGTCACTGCATACAAGATGATCACAGACACCGAAACAATAAAATAAAATAGAAAGAAACACGTTTCCTGGCATCCGAGCGTCAGACTGACGACCTTTCAGCGTCGCAGCATTAACGAACCTGCAGCAGTGGACGTTGTTTACGAGGCCAGTAAAGGCTCATTCAGTGCTGGTGATGAAGAGTGAGAACAACAATAATTAATATCTAAACTGACACTTGCAGGTAAAGTTTTAAGCTGTTCGGTGTACAGCTAATTGGCTAATTAGCCTGCAAAATTACATTAGCAAGCACTTTTGCCTCGCTAACCTTTGTCTCGTAGCTGCTTCAGCAAGTCAGGGGACAGTGAGAGACACAATCCCATGTTTGTAGGAGCGAAAAGGAGCATAATGACAAAACTTTAGGCATTCTGCATAGTTCATATAATTATATTAGACATTATGTGTCCACTGTACCATAACCAGTAACTGCAATGTTCGTTGTGCAAACTATTTCTGTTGTATTTTCTCATTTCTTATGTTGTGCTGCACACGTGTGTGTGGCGTTTATCCAGCTCACACTGATCTCAATGAAAATAAATAAATGAAATAAAAATGCTTCTAGTTTGCGAGAAGCTTTCATAATGTTTTCCTTTGTTACCGAGTTACAAAAGCTGGGATTTCTTTTCAGCTTCACTAATTCCTGGGCTGATTGTTACAGTCAGGGACGAACTCGTTAGTATTCTGTTGTTTTGTAGCAGTGAACTGAAGCAGCAAGTACAGTTAAAATGGTGAACTACTTCTTTCTAGCAGGGAAACTAAACTAGGTTGCCAGGTTACAGTTACAGGTAGTTAGAATTCATATATATTGAGTTGATCGTGTATTTGGATGATGTTAGTCGATGCTCTGGCAACCTGGGAAAGTGCACAGGAGATGGGAAATGAAGTACAAATATGTGGAATTTAAAGTGAAGCTCTGTGTGGACGGGTACACGGTGGCTGTGGGGCTCTGTGTGGACGGGTACACGGGGGCTGTGGGGCTCTGTGTGGACGGGTACACGGTGGCTGTGGGGCTCTGTGTGGACGGGTACACGGGGGCTGTGGGGCTCTGTGTGGACGGGTACACGGTGGCTCTGTGTGGACGGGTACACGGGGGCTGTGGGGCTCTGTGTGGACTGGTACACGGGGGCTGTGGGTCTCTGTGTGGATGGGTACACGGTGGCTCTGTGTGGACGGGTACACGGGGGCTCTGTGGGGCTCTGTGTGGACGGGTACACGGTGGCTGTGGGGTGCATGGTCAGGTTACAGGTTACATCAAGTGTAGCAGAATTTGAATTTAAGCCGATGAGATTCATTCACTGAAATCCGCTTTCATACCAGCCTAACATAAAGACTCAACAACTGAAACTTCTGCTTTCAGCTCATTGAATTCAGTTGTGTAAATCCATAAAGAGCAGTAAACCTCAGAGCAGCAGCAGAGGTCAGCTGATCACAGCCTGCACACAGGAAATCCACTCACAACAGAAAACACTGTAATGGCCTCGGGCTGAACCAGTGCTGATCTTAGAGTTCCTCACCTCCAAATCCCACTTTAACCCCGACTGCACTCAGCTTTCTGTTCAGGTGTGGAGTGAAAACAAAAAGGAAAAAAGGCTGGATTCCCCAAGTCTGCTATCAAAGAGCAACTTCTTTACTTTGAGAACATTTCAGAGCCTTAAATAAAGCATGCCTGTATGTTCACACCTCTGGAGCAGAAAAAACACATAAGTATATATCACATTTATTCATAACAGAGCGTGACGGTCACAGCAAACAGGGGGGCACCTACAGATGAGCCTGAACTAAGGGAGACGCCCAGGAAAAACCAGTGCTGCCAAGTAGGAAGTTCATTTCTGTTGGACTCTGTATATGTGAATACACAAGGATCACTGCGGGTATATACTATATCTTCTATATCGCTGGTCAGAGGCGTCACCATGCTCCCCGTGGCGGGCGACCCCTCACCTCTTCACTGTGCATTCCCTACAATTAGACTAATCATCACAAACAAAAGCAGCTCACAGAGGCTCACCGCAGCCCGGCGCTCTTCACTCGAGTGTCTCCCACAGCTGCCGGCTCGGATAGAAATAGTCACTGAAGTGCACAGGAATACAGTGCGATCGTCCTTTTGCTGCTCAGAATCAACACAGACAAGAGGCTGCGGCGCTATGCTACTGTATGTAATATACGGAGCCGAAGCACAGCACATGTTTACTTTGGTTCCAGGCATTCGAGGCAAGAAGAAGTCCTCTTGTGATTGGTCAAACGTGGAGCTGTGCTTTTAGAGGAGACTCGCTTCTAGTGGAGGTTTTATCTGTTACATCATCTTAAGAAACCATTAAATCTCCTCACAGACGCGTTCAGGGGCACGCATGCTTTATCAGCTCTGAAGATGATCCACAGTCATTTGAAGCGAGACCTTTATTCAGGACACACACACGCGCGCGCGCACACACATCCGTGCTGGCTAACGCACATTCACAAGTACGAGGTTTATTTAAAAAATCAGAGTCGGTGTTCAAGTTGACGACCTGATTTCTGCAAACTCCTCCTGCATCAAAGAGAGGTAGCAGCGAATTAGCCGGGAGCCTCCACATGGAAGCAGAAGGCTTGAACCATATGAAGATCTTTCTGCCCCGAGCTGAAGCTATTACACAACTCCCGGTGAACGCAGCCGCTTCAGAGCCGGTAATGAAGGAGAGGCAGGAGAAGAGGAGAGAAAAAAAAAAAACAGGACAAAAAAAAAGCCAATCGGAGTGTTTAGCAAATAAATTTAGTGCCATCTGCAACACTGCAACAGGAAGTCACCCTACATTGAGCTGAAGGAACACCAGAGAAAGCCATTTGGATCCCATTCGTTTAGCTTCCCTCAAAACGCACTGGGGAGTAAAAAGAAGCTGGTGTCCAGACAATTTCACATCTGCTAATTGTGAGCTACACTGATCCACCAGATTTCATCTCCAGTACGGCTAACACGCCGCGGGTTAGAGATTGGACTGGAGAGTCGTTGGAAAAATGCAGAGAAACTTCAGTCACGCTGCCACCGTTTCTCCTGATGCCGTTTGCTTCTCACCTTGGTTGTTTTTGATGGTGAAATTGGGGTTGTTGAGCATCTCCGGGACTAACCGGTAGTCGAAGTAATGGCCCTGGATCGGGTCGTCTTTGTCCACCGCGCTGACAGTCTGGATCACCTGTGTTGAAAACAGACAGAGGAGCAGATTTACAGACGAGGGCTCCAAACCATTAGAGGAGGCAGCCGGTTCATTACTCTGTTTTCGCCACTGCAGATTGCCTCGCTGTAATAGTGGCTGGATCACACCTGATGAAATATATGGCCTATTCATTCCTGGAGTTTGAGATTATTATCAATGAGGTCCTGTCTAGTCTGGCACACTTTCAGGCTGCTGGCGCTATCTGTTAATCTGTCATCATAGGTCTTATCACACTGTATGTCTTTATGATTTATTGGAAATTAGAATTCAGGCCCGGCAGGACAGTTTCATCTTTTTTTTTCCCCAGTTCTGTTTTTTCTCTCCTCCTTTCAATAAAGCTCCCTATGGTACATACACTGGTCCTACGAATGAGGTCGATTGATGAGAAGGTGAATGCTAAGTACTTGTCCAGGGTTTTTGGCTGGGGGAAGCATTGTGCCATCTGGAGGAGGACATGAAAGACAGTCTTGAATTATGATCCACTCTGATCAATCCTGACTGCTCTCATTTCCCCTTTGCTCTGCGCTCGCCGTGCGGAGGGAGGACCGCTGCAGAGAGAAAGGACCCCGCTCCCACCTCCGCAGTTTCCCAGTGAAATAAATAGCCTATAATTCACTGTGGCCAATCATTACAAAGGAGGGGAAAGAGAAAGAAAAGGACAGAGAGTAAGAAATTGATAGATCACTGCTTTGATGAATGTTCCTTACCTGTCCAGGTTTTCCATTCTCACACAGAAAGGCCTCATATTCAGTGGCAAATTCAGGTGCATTGTCGTTAATGTCCATCACTCTGATGGCCACAACTGCCCTTGATATCTGACTGTGATTTCCTAATTAGATAGATAGATAGATAGATAGATAGATAGATAGATAGATAGATAGATAGATAGATAGATAGATAGATAGATAGATAGATAGATAGATAGATAGATAGATAGATAGATAGATAGATAGAAGAGAGGAAAAGTGCAGATGAATAAATAAGAAGAGACAGTGATGGAAAAAAGAACGGTATACTTGAAATGTCAGGTAAATTCTGTGACCTAGTTTTAATTTCCTTTATTTTCTATCTTTATTTCTCCCTTCATTTCCTGGCTTGATGGGAGGACGGATGATAAGCCACATCAATCTAAATTTCAGCCGGTATCAACGATGCAAAACAGGATTCCAGGCAACAGAAATGGGAAAAAAAAAATCCCATTCAAAGTGCTTTTGAAAATCCCTCGTACACTGCAATGTTTAAAACATGAGGGTTAAAACATGCATATTAATAAGTCGTTGGTAACTGAAGTCTAAAAAGACAATAAAAGGCAGTTTAATTAGATTAGATTTTGATTGGAATTATTCATCAGCAGTAATTGACAGTCCTTTTCGAGGGTCTCTGTGAATGGTGTATTTATTAATCAGTGGTGCAAATGCCAACTTTAAAAGCAATTATCTATTAATGTGGCCCCGAGAGGGCCGTGTCACCGCGACCAGTGACAACAGTGATTTTTATTAAAAGGATTTTTATCGATTTGTATATTTGATGCTTTGGGAGAACGCTTCACAGTGGTATTCTAGGCGCACCATCGATTCACTGAACCGTAATCGTAGTTGACTAATTTGCCTTAATTTTCCAAGTCAGCTGTCTTGATGACATGTTTATCTATAACGTGCTTAATGACGTGTAACAGGTAAGAAATCATAAGGTCAGCACATGCGATCGTATCCAAAGCGGCCACATGAGTGAAGCTGCAGCAGACCTGAGCTGCACTGCCTTTTATTGCTTATGAACGAGTCTTTAAAAAGTCACACAGTCACACTTTAACTGCTATAAAGAAATTAAAGCACAGACGAGTACATTAATATACATTCATGAGCTTGAAATACAGCATTTATTTAGATTCTTTCGTTTTAATCTATTTTTAATAAAACCTGAGGATGAAGCAGCAGATGCCCGAGGAAGCCGGGCCTTCTGCCGTTCCAGGAGGTGAACTGAAGAAGAGGTAAGCAGTGAGGTGAGTGGAAATTGACAGTCTGATAGACAGTGATAGATGGATTAGAGCAGAGGGAGGGGGGAAAAGCGCGCCCTCCCCCTTGAAGCGATTTCCCCCCCTAGCAGCAGACAGGGAATAGAATCTGATTAGTCAGATCTCAACTGGTGCGAGGCAGCAGAACGCTCCTCGGTTTGGGTGGCAAATGGCATCGGGACAGAACCGGGAACACATCTATTGCTTTTCACGCCAGAGGAGACACCGGCTCCCCTCTCCCCGTCTGTGAAGAAGAGCAAAACTGCTGTATTTATTTTGGCAAATTCCTATTAGGTGTTCAGAGATGCCACTATCTCAAGCCACAGTTACTTTGCCAAGAGGCATGAAAATGTGCTTTCAATGTACGGGTGCACGACATGACAAGGGAACAAGCTTATCAAATGAGACACATTCAGTTCCTCCAACAGGCTGCTGCGATGGTGGGATTCGTCTTTACTACGTGGCCAAAACATCATGACAGCGTATGGGCTTCCATTTCTTCCTGACAATTAATATGTTTCCTTTGATTAAAGAAAGAAAGGATGAGACAGAGAGAGGAGGAAGCGATAGAGTGGAATCAGAAAAAAGTTACAAGCTGTGTAAATTTCTATTCCAATAGCTTAAAGGGGTACATTAAGCTTTATCACAACATACAGCCCCCCTGAAACAATCTGTATGCAAATAAAGCCGTACATATGGCTGGAGCTGTTTGCAGCTCTGCCGGCAAGATTTTCTACGTAGTCAGTGAGTTTTGCGGTTCGCAGATGTTCTCTAATCTGTAATGGATGCTGGCGTTGGAGCAATCCACTCTGGAGCATGTCTTTAAAACTGTTTATTTGATACGTCTTAATGTTCTTGCACTTTCACAAATTGACTACTGAGCTGTTTAATTCAATCAAAACTCAGCAAATTAACGTATTTAATGCCTCTGTGGATTCAAATGCTAATTGTTTGTGCCATACTCTCGGAGCGATTAAAAGTGCTGCTTTACAAAGCGCTACAGTGTCGAGCAGAGAACTTTGTGTAGCGAGTCGGTGATCCCTCCGACTGGGAACACCCGGGAAGCCGTTCCGAGGAAGGCGCGCGGTCCTGCTGTTACCCGTTTTTTAAAGCTCGAGTCTGACGGGATGCTGAGGACACTGAGGACATTCCACACCATAAGGAGCGATGTGCACGGCAGGGGGGAGGAGTTACTTACTGACTTCTGTGGCGGTCACTGTAATGTTGTGCCACGTGTCCGTCTCTCTGTCCAGCGGTTTGGCCAGCGTGATCCTGCCGTCCTCCACATTAATGTTGAACTGCCTCTCCAGATCTGTGTGCCGATCAATGAAGTACCTACCAGGACAAACAAACAGCAGAAATCTGAGCCAGAACGCTGCTGCGGCAGCACCGCTGAAGCGCCGCCTGTAATCCTCCGGGTGCTGCGGCCATCAGGAGAAACCTGCAGATCAATGTGCATTTAAAAACAATAGGAAATCAATAATTATCATCTGAGGAAATAATTATTTGCCTGCACACAAGCAGCAGGGGGTATTAAAGCCCCCCCCAAGGCAATGCCTCCTCCTGCAAAAAAGACCATTACTGCATGTTATGTGAGGGTAAGAGATGCGGTGCTGTTAACCCTGTTTGGGATCTGTCAACACTCAATGGCTCCCAGAGGCTTTGCATTAATGAGTTAGGACAGCATTGTGTCACATACAATACCCTAACAACAGAGGGGGGGGGGGGGGTAAGGGAGGAAAGAAAAGAAAAACAGGGACCTGGTTATTAAA
>VOQJ01021911.1:2151-19120 GCA_015052665.1 Apistogramma diplotaenia | reverse complement strand
CCACTGATAATAATGCAGGAACTATAAGTTACCAAATACATCATGCCCTACAAAGATGTCCCTATGGTGCCAGCTCCAAGCTAGCTGTTAAAATTTAGAATGATCTTTAATTCCCTAACTTGTAATGAACCCTCACACACATACAATTCTTTTACTGCGAGTTGCTCAACCATTGCCATTTATTGACACTTATCTACATAAGTCAACTGCCTTCATAAAGTGTTGATTTTATTCTGAACTTAAATGTCGGCACTGACAAACACCTTCAATATAAAAAACTAAAACAAAGACTGAATCTAAAAATATATACATTTCCAAGCAATACACAGTACCTTGGAACACGCAAAATTCACTGATTCATTGTATCCATAATAACTCTAGCTTACTACCCCTAAACCTCAAGAAAGACATTTCTACAGAGTTCTGAAACTACCTCAAACACGACAATTTATCAAAGGGTCAGAGTTTCGCTGGATTTACAGTGAGATGAAAATACTAAGTAATGTTTAAGTGTTAACAAAGAAATAACATTTTCCATGTGCACAGTCAGTGTTGCGTTACTATTATAAAACAGAACTGAATGCCAATACACGGAATACTTCCGCTTTGTTTTACTTTTGTTTCTCACCTTTGACGTTATGGTTTCTACTGGAAATTGAGGTAATGTCACAATGATAATTCTCGTTTCACTTCTTGCCATAATTATACACCTTATTAAACCAAACTTCGGTTAGTTTGCGTCCGTATTGTCTAATAGTTCACACAGCCTAACAACGCAACTACTAAGCGGAAATATTACAGAAACGAAAGGATTATGAGCACTAGGATTAGATACGTTGAAACATATGTTTAAAACGAACGAAAAAAAACCTATCAATCACTCCTCATGGACATTTAAAGCTAGCAGGTTTAAAGAGACAGCAAGGAACTGAACGCTGACAGTCAATTGACCTGCTAGCATCAGCTAGTTCTGTTAGCGTCACCGTATAGGGGAAGCGCCTCGAAAGTAATTTACGATAATTCACGTAAATGAGTCACATTCGCAGAAACATGGGATACGATTCAGTATTTGCTCTGTGATTGTGTTTAACACTGGTAGTTCATAAATTAGACATATACTGAAAGAAAACAGATCAACTATGCCGAGCTAACGCAAGCTAGGATAATGATAGCCGTATTGACAAGTCGTAGCTAACGATGTCGGCATAATTCCTGTCCACCAACTCACCGTTTAAAATCTCTCATAAGTCTTCTTCTGGCCGGGGTTGACATAGCTTATCTTGTGGAATACGTATTTACAACACGAAATCGCTGACAGGAGCTTATTTTGCTGTATTATACTTAATGTAAACCGAGAACTTTACAGAAGCCCTGCGGACGGGAGCCCAACTCTTCCGTCGTCCTATGAAGCTAATATGACGCTCCGGTTTGCCTACATAGGTTTACGGGACGATACCACATTAAGAAGGAAAGGGGAGATTCAGGTACGAGGGCTGTTAACCCGAGGTTTCTAACAAATGTTCTTAGGCATATTGTGTTGTTAGCAAAAAGAGTTTCCAAACATTTGCTTTACTCTAATTCAGTATGATAGGGTTATGTAATACAGTATTTTCGGTAATGGGAATTAACTTCTCTCCCCCATTCTAGTTAAGCATGTCGTCTGCTCTGGGGCGTGGTCACGGTGACGTAGTGATGATGACGAGGTGTATGTGATGCGCAGCAATGATGGTTGGTCCCGTGACAGGTGCGCTAACACGTGAGGCTGCAACTTTTAAAACAATTTTCTGTACAACCCTAGCACACCAGCAACGTTAATGTAGATAACTAATGCATTAAGCCTAAATGTGAGTATTTATTTATTTAAAAAATTTTCTTTCCTGTACCACTGCGGTAACATGTGAATTTCCCCATCGTGGGATCATTAAAGTTCTATTCTATTCTTCTATTCTATTTATCCATGTTACCCAGTTAAGCGTCTCGGGGGGCTGGAGCCTATCCCAGCTGCCATAGGGCGAGAGGCAGTGTACACCCTGGACAGGATGCCAGGCTGTCGCAGACAGACAACCATTCGCACTCACATTCACTGAATGTGAGTTCTGAATCATCAATCAATGTAACCCCAGTAATTGCATGTCTTTGGACTGTGAGAAGCAACCGGGAGCACCCGGAGAGAACATGCAAACAGCTTATATAAAGTAAAAAAAATAAATGATACACATTATTCCATAAGCCACATATACTGGGCACAATCACAAGATTTTATAAAAAAAAAAAAATTCAAAATTAACTTTTGGAAAACATTTTTAATGAGTAACACCAAATGTGTTTGCATTTTTTAAACATCACGTTGAGACATAGGCAAAACTTTAGTATTGGCAGTGGTTCATCTCAAATGCTTACCTTAGTGTAGTTACAAACAATATGTGCAGCATAATCGCACCAGGAATGAAATGTTAACATTTTTTCTTTAACACAAAAATCCACTTTTCATTCTGCTTCATTAATGACATTCTAGATCTATCCAGAACCTCAGGCTCTGCAGTTAATAATGAAGAATTTCAATGAACAACTGGACCACTCTGTGGCTTTAAGGCGAATTAATGCTTGTTTAGGCTTGGATGAGTTTCAGGCAAAAAGGAATAGCTGTCATGGCTGATGGCATTTTGTACTTCAGGATCCATGGTAAAGAAGCATGGTGCTGAAGAGGACATGGTCATAGAACTGCTCCGCTTTCACAGACTTCTGGTGCTCCACCTGGCTGCCTGCAGTGCTATTGATCTCAGATGAGCTGCTGTGAACTTGGTAGCCGAGGAGGATTTCAGCTGTTGGGCCATTTGAGAAAAAATCCTCAGAGTGTCTCTCACCTGCCGCTGTAAATGAAACAAATGGTCAAAAGGGCAAATGCATAGTTAAAATTCTGATCATGTTCCTGCCTCTATGAAGATAGCAAACAAGGCTGGGGTGGGGGGGACTGATTTTGTTTTGCACAACTATTTAAGAGCCAATTAGAAAATGTTTAGAAGCTATTGCGTGACCACCTTTCAACATACTCGAAGCGTTATCGAACTCTGTGGATTTTTAAGAAGGATCAATAAATTGCGAAATCCACTCCAGAACTTTATGTAATGTTGAGGTTTTGACCTGAGACCTTATTTTAAAATAGGTCACATCCTGATCTGTGGTCATTCTGACATACAGTTTGCACTGCATGACACAGTGACCCAGTTCTGTGGCTTTTCACAAGAAAAATCTTAAGTCTTTTAAGCTCCACAACCAAACATCGCACGCAGAGGTGATAAAAATGTCCAACTCATTGTATAGTGGATGCTTTTATTCCTTGATTTGTATTCACCTGAAAATGTACGCTTTTCTTTTAATTAAACAGATATTGTGAAAAAGCCGGAAACAAAGATTATTAGAAAACAAAGGCCACCAGAAGCTCGTTTATAAAATGTATCCACATTTAATGATTCCAAGCAGTCAAGTACAAAGCCAAATCTGCTCAGTACTCAAAACACTGGGTGCCCCAGATTCAAAGGCTATATACACACACTCGAACCTTCTGCCATGTAAAACAAAAAGACCACCGTTAACATGGAAAAGCACTACAAAATACAGAAAGAAGATTTTTCCCTTAGCGTCTATAAAAGTTGAAAACAACGTACATTAAGTTACTGTTTTGATTATTCAATGCAGCTTAAGAAATAAGGCCATTTGCAAAGTGTAGAAAACCATGCAAACTCTTTTCAGCAGGACTGTTTGTACATGTTACGACTGATCCCAAATTGGCCTGTTACCAATTATCAAAACATACTGGGTATTATTCTGTAACATACACATATGCAAGCATTGGTAGTTGCCTTATAACTTCACTAACACACATACACACCCACACACACACAAAGTGTAAACATTCACCACACTTCAGACCAATTAATCACAAAGATGATAAAGAGGGATAACCAAATCCTACACGCATGGACCAGGAAATGTTACTGAAACACGTCTAGAAACTCCAAGAAAGCTGCACAGTGAATAATGTCAATTTTACAAGCTACATTCATGTTGAGATATGCTTTGGCATAAAGTTATTCTTGAATATAAAATGTGTAACTTCGGGAGACTTTTTCCTTTCTGTATATATTAAAGAGAGAGTGTTTAGGTACCAATTTTACATAAATGTCACCTATTAAATATAATTTTAAATCAAGAATACTTTTTAACCCCTCTTTAAAAAATTATTAAACTGGAGGAAAAAACTTGATCTTTTTTAGGCATCTGCAGCAAAAGGTGGTTGATGTTCACAACATCAGGTGACCAATGACGTTTTTCTTATTACAGTAATGCATACGTTTATAAGCGTTATAATAAAATGTGGCTAAATATTTTTTTTCAACAAAGCCAGTATAAACTACATTTGCACATATGATGCAAATGTGGTATAATTGTGCAAAACAAAATCACCCTTTTATTATAAACCTAATAAAAAGTAAGGATTACAGGATAACTATTTGTATAACTGGACATATGCATCGACTAAATATCTGTATAACAAAGAAATATTAATACCTTTATCTTTCCGAGTATAATCAGGTACATGGAAAAGTAGAAAATACAACACACACATACACACACTGCTAAACGTCTTTCAAAGAAAACACTCCACCAAATCAAAACAAATGTGTTCTTTTATCTGTGCATTACTCAAAAAAACCAAACAAACATACAATACAAATGGAAACAGAGTGTGCCATTTCACACACAAGCCCTTTACAAGTAGGCGTAAGAGTTGGTGCAGCGACAGGGGGTCTGCATCGACGCCACGGTGATGACCTCCAGCTCTTTAGCTGCTGGACTCGACCTGTCCGGTCCCCCCTGCTCCTCACACTGATCCATGGGCCCCGGCCCTTGTGGTGGTGCAACCCCATTCAGCCCAAATGCAAAGGTTCCTGGCCCACCTGATGTTACAGTCGCCGCCAACTCCACGTTCATGCTCTCCATCTCCGCATCTCCAGCTCCATCTAGTGGCCCATTCCCGTTAAGCAATTTGGGTTCCATGCAAAAACCTGAGTCAAGAAAGGAAATCATTCAGCTGTGTTTCTTCTACCAATTTGTTTTTTTTAAAAAAAGGCATTTATTTGGAATATAAAATTATCCCAGAGTTTTTACATATTAAAGTTTTTTTTACATAACTGTGGTAAAAATTAAGGAAAAATTAAAACGATGTCATTTAGAAAAAATACTATTTGCAGCTGCTCTTGTGCTAATCAGCATTTCACAACAATTAAAACTTATCTTATTGTCGATGGGGATATTGTGCATGCAAGAAATAATTTTGAGAGCCACTGCTTTAACGCATGATGAGAGCTGTGTGTGTTGCCGGCTGTGCAGAGTACCTGAACTGAGCAGAGTCCAGAGTCTGGAGCGAATACTGAGTAAAATCACCTAATATTCAAAATCAATTTTTTGCTTTTCCATAATCATCATCTTCTTTCAGCTGCTCCCTTTAGGGATCGCCACAGCAGATCATCTGCCTCCATCTCACCCTGTCCCCAGCATCCTCCTCTTACCCTAACCCTCTGCACGTCCTCCTTCACTACATCCATGAATCTTTCTCTGTGGTCTTCCTCTTTTCTTCCAGCCTTGCAGCTCCATATTCAGCACCCTTTGTCTAATATATCCCAAATAATTTAATTATTTAGGTGTGTTAGCAGTTGTACTGTCCCCTTTGATCATTAGTGAATATATATTTTAGTTTTACGATCTGTAATAAAATAATCAAATGCATTTGCATAACTAATAAACCCATAAAACTTATTCAGAAATACTATTTTGTCAAATCTTACATAATTAGAAAACTTAAATGAAAATTAATAGCTTATTTTAAAAAAAAAAATCAGCTTAGTAGCTTACCGTTAGTTCTAGCCTTCTTTCCTGGGTTTGCTTCCATGCCTTCAAAAGATCGCTTTCTGTTGGGCAAGAAGCTGCGTCCCTGGATGGTGGGGTAAGCATGGCACCCATTCTGGCTGATGCCATTCAGAAAAACCCCGTTATGGGACTGAGCCATGTTTTGTTGGAAGTTCTGGGCATTCGAGAGTATTTCAGCGCACTCCTGGAATCCCTGCGCGTGGGCCAGGTCAGCAGCAGTCAGCCCATTGGCATTCCTCATACTGCACAACAGAAGAGCGAGTATTAGAAACCCTCACTGTACGTGCCATTTACACAAATAAAACACAAACAAAATAACACAAGCGCGCACACACACAGGCACACACGCACGCACGCACACACACACAAGCAGATATTCCCACACACAGACAAACACAGATGTATAGAAATAGCCTGTGCTGCTCTACCCTCTCACATCCTCTTCGTCATCTTCATGACAGATGACGACTGATCCCTTTGGGATCGTCTGCATCTCGAGTGGAACTTAAATTTTTCAACTGTTTCCATATAATTAGGGAAACATGTCTGCTGCAAAAGGACATGGTTAAGACAACTGAGGACGTGCACTTCTACCCGAAAGAACCCAACAAACTGTATGAAATGATCCACTGCATCCATAGATCAACTCTGTGGAGTGTGCCACAAGAAAAAGGCTCCATCAAGGAACATTTTGCTAAGGATGAGAAGCCACTGTCGTCTCCAGCAATGCTGCTGTTCAAGGATTTCCGCAAAGCTGCACCAGAATCGCAGTGATATGGTCTTCTCCGTGTAAATGTCTGAGTGGTAAAGCCAGCAAAGAAAACAAGCTGCGTTCTTGAAAACCACAGACTGGCAAAGTGAAGAAATCCTCGGTGAAGAGTCGGAGATTCAGAAGCTGTCTGGTAAAGACCACGATGTCTCTTCAGAAGAAACTCCACAGAGTGAACTGTGAGGGCGAGAACGAATCCGGGTCGAACTGCAGCACTCAAGCAACACTTCTGTCGCTGGGAAGGTGAAGCTAAAATGAACTTGTCTTCATGTTGTTTCAAGAAAGATGAGCAAAGAGAGTTAAAAAAAAAATACAACATTAAACAACTCCAAGTAGTGTCTGTGCACCATGAACAGTCGTGTTAACCATGACCAGTTGCAGCAGTGATAAAGTGACTTTCTGGGTGTAATGAATGAATGAACAAACAGTGCTGTGAGCCCTTTTTCCACAAATTCCCAGCTTTTCAAATGGCCCCAAAGTATGGAAGCAATCTCACCAGGAAATAAAATCCTAACAGGAAAAAATACTACACAAGAATGAACTAAAAACCTGCGTGTATATTAAATAAAGTGCTGTTTATATAACATTTTGAAATAACCCACTAAGTAACAGATTTATTCCAGCTTGGCGATAGAAATTTCTTCTGCTTTGGCCAGTTACAAAAACAATACTGCTGTTGTTCTGGGCCGAAACGTCATCGCGCTGTTAAATGAGCTCTTTGAGCAAACAGTTATGTCTTTGTCAAAGAAAGTGGGAGCACCGGCCCAAATCCAACTCGGCACTTTTAATTAAAATGTGAAGGGAAAATAATTAAAAATCATCTTTTCGTGTATAGTGAATCAAATTATATGCCTGATCTTTATGAATGAAAATTCCTTTATTGTGTTTGGTTTCAGTTTATACTCTTAAGCTAAAAAGTGATATCAGCTTCCACACGAAGGGGCAGAATTTACAGTTCACAGCTTCTGTTTGGTCATTCGTGGTGTTTGGAAAGCGCTCATTCTCTGCATTTTTTTTTATCTAAACAGGTGTGCAGAAAGAAACATCTCAAGATCTAGTGCATGTGAAAAACATTTGATAAAAAATTGAAGATTTAAAAAAACAAACCAAAAAAATAAAAACAAGTAAAAATCACACAAACTTGTTGTACATTACCCGTCCCCTTCAAAATTAACGCTTCCAAAGGATTATTCCAAGAGATTACATTTAAACTGAAAATCATTTAGATCTCATATAGATGGATCAGTCTCACTCGAAGGAATATAAATTTTCCAATGTCATATAATATACTATAATCCAAATTTTCCAGAGTAAAGCAGTGAACCTGACAGGCACAGAACAATATACTGTTACTGTGATAAAAATCGCACATTTTAAGCAATTATTATTTTAATCATTATGGTTCACTTCACTTGCTCTAAATTTGTTACATGTTAAATGGTACACCAAGTACTTGCCCTACTTATTGTCTGGAGGAAGCCCAGTGGTTAAGCCTCTGTTTGCACAAGTGTGCTGCCACCAGATCAAACTGCACCTCAGCCATCCCCAAAATGAGCTTTCCTCACTGAAGATATTCGGTGCTTAATATGACTGTAAAGCCACTCCTTGTTCTGAAATGTAATATTTAATGTAAAATAAGCCATCACAGAAAATGCCCGCAGACTGCTGCAGCTCTGCTGTGGGGTTTGCTCAAAGATACGGAGGTTTCAGGTGACGTGGCTTTATTAGACATTTTAAATGCCCGACTTAAACTCAAATTTCACATTTTCAGATAAAGCCGGTGCTGCAAATTTACTCTCACTTTATCCTCTTTTTTTTTTTTAATTGAACTCTGTAGCTTCATGTCCAACATTATCTTATAATTTTTCCCTCTATTTAACTGAAACACACTGTTCCTGTCTTTTCCCTAATAATTTAAACCATTATTCCTTTAGTGAGACTTGACATCTACAGTATGATAATCACTAATCCAACAAAATGGATAACTGTGCATACTTAAAAAAACAAAAACAAAAAACAACACCTTAAAAAGGAAGCGTTAATTCTTTGTAAATGCCTGGTATGCTTTGCTTTTCGGTCCTAAGCACACAATATGCATCTCCTCTAACTATTGTCTAACCTTCCAGAGGCAGCCTATTATCATGCTACATGTTGACATGGGACTCACGTGATTAACCCTGTCCATATAAAGGACTCCTATGGTTAGTTCACAAAATAAAAGGAAAAAAAAAAACACAAATCATAAAATAAAAGATAATAATAAAAAAAAGCTAAATACAGGAACAATCATGGATAATAAGCAAAGCATGCAGGTCTAAAACTTTAGTTTTGATTCATTAAAAAACCTAGCATTAAAACCAATCACCGCAAGAAATACCTCAACAGTTTGCCAGTGTGTAGATAGGAAGCGATAGTGAGAACACTCAATGCCACAACAGTGCGGCTATCCCAGGGAACGGGGCAGACTCAGCAGTGTCTATTCTCCCCCTTTCTAGGATTACTTGAAAAAACCAAGTCATTTCCAATTCAATGGCTGCAAAACATTAAGACGTACGGTTCTGCTTCTGTTAACAGTATAGAAAACTTTTTTTGTAACTTATTGTCACTTTCATAAAGGAAAAGGTGACAAAAGATTAGATGTCAAAACAGACTATGATATTGTATAGGGTTAATACTGTGACATACAAAATAAAACATTTCTGTGTATAAAGTAAAATATCTGGTACAGTGAAATGACAGTGAATAACCATTGCAACAGCATGATGTTAGCATTAGACAGTTCAGTACATGATGTTATTCAAATCTAACCCATCTCACTCAGCTGCTCTAAGCATGTCTGCACTGCTCTCATCACTGGCAGCCTCTAAGCACTGGCCTACCTGCTGCTAGCTTGCTACTGGACCACCTTAACAGTTTGAGGCTCATGACAAAAAAATAATTGTTAAGACATTAAAAAAAAAAAAGTTCATTTTTTTTCTTAAACTAGAGGTTTATTTTAGGGTTCAAAGGTGGGCACTAATCAAAAATAATGAGAGTGCTCGCTGATGTTTTTAGGATTTTAAAAGGTAAAGTAAAGCTCATTTTTATATCATTAGGTCATATTTAGTTACCCTATAATTAATTTATGAATAGTTCTACATGTACTTTAATTAATGTGGGATTTGTTCAGGTGACTTGGCGGAAAGAGCCAGAGACACTGAACCATTATGACTTTGAAGGAAAGTCACTAAAGTATTGAAGAGTTGTATTTATTTTTTTAATCATTTTTATGTTCCACTACTGAGTCAAATAAAGGTTATAGCTGTCGAGCCAATCCGTGGTCCTGTTAGCCATACAACAACTCTCCAGAGGTGTCGCCAAGACGCCTGCAGTGTGTGAAGGCATGCTTCAAGAAGGACCTTTGAGGATCAAGTCGTAGCCAAGCATGATATCACTGGAGAAAATAAAACAAGCGCCAGGTTTCAGCAGACTTCATGCAGTTCTGGTTTCATAAAAAAAAAAAAAAATGCTTAAAAGCATCTGTGGGTGACAGGAAGGAAGAAGGAACTGAAACAATGTCGTGCAAGATTCATGGCTTTCATTGAAGCTACCAGTGGCTGTGGGGCCACTACTGATCTGTGGCTCGTTAAGAGACCCACTTATTGTAAATACATCGCACTCTTCACCTGTGCCTCTTCCTTCTTCCACAAGGAAAGTGCCGTGCATGCAAATGTTAAGATAAGCAGAAGCAGTCACAGCTTACAGTTTATTTATGAATACTGACAGATAATACTTCTCCCCCACGAAAGGGAAAGCTCAGATGGCGCGTTGCAGGGACTTGAAGGGCGCTCAAGAGGAGATGATGTAAAGACAACAGAAGACAGAGGCCTGTAAAAAGGTATTCTCAAGGGCTTTTTAGAAAGATTTGAAGGCCTTTCTTTACATCAATGACAGTGTTGATGTGAGCATCTCTTGGACAAATCTCAAGCTTCCATGAAGAATAAATCATTTATAATCCACTACTTAATCCAGTTTAAAGCCTTAGATCCTGGAGAAAACACTCTACGGTAAAAGCGTGGTTGTCAGCAAGGCTTCGCTCACAGTGCAGCGAGTCCCTCTGCGGACAGGAGGGCAGAGGAAGTTTTTAGATTCCTGGCAGGGAACTTTAATGTGATGTGGAAGAAACAGCAAGCGGATGTTCAAATGACGGATTTCAAAGAGGAGAATGAACGTTCAAGTTAATCCCCCGAAAGAAAATGTATAAACTCTGACTTACTCTGGAATAATGCAGACAACAGTGCATTGTTCATACAGCTATGATGAAAACGCATGAGGGTGTGATCTCCTTTTACTTGATTACAACCCAACAACAGGCATGTATTATATTTAGTTCTGCAATGATGTTATTTATAACAAAAATGACCGGGTTTAAATCTGTGTGTTCTGTGGAACAGATTGTTTACACAGTAAAATTATTTAGAGATTATTTACACAATATTATAAGTGTGTTACCTATATTTTGAAATTCCAGATATTAAATTAAGAGATTATAAAAGCTAAAAGTGTAAGAGTACTATAGCTTACAATGATACCCAGTATTGCCCAATTATAGAACATTTACCACATTACTTTTTGCTAAAAATGTTTTTTATATATATAACAAATTGCAAAATCTTTTGTCCCAGCAAAATATTTTCTCTCTGATGCATCAGATCCACTGAGCCATGTGTGACACTAACCACAGGCAGAATCACTCAATACTTACCTAATAAACAGCTCATTTGCTGCCTTGACACTAAATACTGCAAGATTTTTCCATTTTCTTTTGAATGCTTTGTTGAGCAACATTTTAAACTTTTACAATCTAATATACAGAGAATATTGTTTCAGCTAAAGTTAGGTGTTTTGTCATGAGCCTCAGTCCCACCTGCTGTGCCTTAGTCTCCCTCCCGGCTGCGCCCCGCTACATTTCATAAACATGTCATAAAGTTAAATAAATGAAAAACAAACAAACTTGATAATAAACTAAACTAAATATCTGTGATCTGCAGGGAGAAAAAAAATCACATATCATTTTCATCAAAAAATAATACTCATCAGCTGATAACCAAATGCACACTGCATCGACCACTGTTGAGCTTCTCTGCATGAAAAGCATTTGCTGAAATAACCAAAGCAACCGGGGAGGGGGGGAGGGGGTTACATGACAGGAAAATTAAGCTTTCAAAAAAAAGTAAAAAGTTCGAATCACATGTGAATTGCTGTTTTACAAAAGAAAAAAAAATCAGAAATACTGTGCCTAAGCTCTCGAGATCTCCTGTTACAGTACCAATATAAATATACACTCATGTGTGAAACATTTCTCTATTGAGTGTCTTTTGTCACTTTGGGACACGCACTCTGAAACTCGGAGTAAGAGATTACCTCCGAACGCTTTTGAAAAGGCGTGTTAACACTGTTTAACATTCCTTTACTGAAACGAGGGCCAAAGTCAACAGTGCTGCTCTCAGATTATGTCCAGTACTGTCATCCTTATACCTAAAGCTCACACACAGTACTGCACAGTAGTATTTACTTTCATTGCAAAGCTCTTCAAAGATTTGACTAGACCTGAAAAGAAAAAGAAAAAAAGGATAAACTCCCCGGTAGCTTGGGCTTTCTGTACTCTGATGATTCCACAAAGAAAAGGCAGAGTTTGTTGCAGAAAATGAAGCCGCAAGTAAAGATTTCCTGATTCAGCAGTGATGAGGGAAATCTACCATTTAAACTAGTAGGCGTGTCATTAAAATAAGTAACTCAAAAAGCTTTGTTTATTTTTACATTTGCATAACAGAGATAATCTGGGAGTATGCAAACTGAGTGCTTTAATGTTGCTAGGCCGACTCATATCGTTTGGGAAAACAGCTGTGATCGACTGATACATCTGTAGTTGTTTCAAGTCTCTGCAGATCTCGAATCTAAATTTAACAAACAGGAAAGATGAGCTGTGCCTCTTCTTTGTTCACGCTTCAAGAGCAAAAGTGTTTATCTATAATTGGATACACTGGCAAAACAACTGTAAGGGTGTGACTGCTCAGCACCGTGGGAGGCGATTATATCCACCTCCTAGAAGACTAACAAACTAAATTTATATAGTGTAAGATCTCTTAAATTTAACTCCATTATCTATGCAGCACCAGCAGTATTGTTAAGCTGCGTGGCACGATGGCTGCGGAAAACAGAGATGAGAGCAGCAAAAACAATTGTGCAAAAACGAAAGAAAAAAAAAAGTGTTCTTACATTTTCTACCTAAAACGGTCGAGTATGTATAATCAATGCATTTTCATTCAATGCAACACCCTGCGGCCTTTCCATAATGACAGTAAAAAGTCTTCAAATTTAAAACAAATTTAAAAAAGCAATGTGCATTTGGTCACCCAGTTAAGCTGTGTATTTAAGACACTAACCAAAACAAATGTTAACAAAGAAAACCACACTCTAGATTTAACAGAGATCATGCAATATGGCCTACTCATTAAACAGTTTATCAACCTTTACATTAAGTTGCCCTCATGTTTGTGTAATAATTGTGCTAGATTTACAAAGCCATCCATATAGATGAAAGGCGCCGTGCAAGCGTCAATAATCGACTTTTACTATCAGGCATTGTTCTCTCTCTCTCTGTTAGACTACAAAGGTAATAAAAGTCTGCTTATTAAAGTGCACAAACATGAATGTGTCTTAGCTGAAACGTTACACGCAGGGGGCAACTTAATGCGAATTGTTGCAATGAAAAACAACAATTTCTAGGGATTAACAAAATGTGTCACATTTTCAAGGGAGCGCCACCAATTGTGTTGACGTTTAATATCTCACGATCTAACTCATTATAACATCACAGATGAAACTCCCCTGCTACGTTATTACGAAATTAATCTCCGTTACGTGTGAAAATGTTTTCAGGGATGTAAATGTTTAC
Source organism: Apistogramma diplotaenia (assembly GCA_015052665.1). Classification (NCBI taxonomy): domain Eukaryota; kingdom Metazoa; phylum Chordata; class Actinopteri; order Cichliformes; family Cichlidae; genus Apistogramma; species Apistogramma diplotaenia. The sequence continues at coordinate 5,486 of VOQJ01021911.1, read as the reverse complement.
GCCGTTGCCTGGCGAACATTATAAGTTAACACAAGGCAACAGGACAAAGACGGGTTTCATTTTATTGCTCTTTAAAAGGACTAATTTGGTCCTTTGTCTGACAATGTGGCCCACACACACAATCTGAACTGATTTACAGTAAAGTAAATGTTTCTACAGCAGCTTCCCTTTGGCTGGACTTGTGCCAACTATAATGCCAAAAATGTAAAATTAGGAATTACTTTTTCTTTTTTTTTACATTTCACAAATTCATGTTTAAGACCTGCACTGTTAACTTGCAGATCCTCTGACATATTTGCCTGCGGCTTTGGAGAATCCAAATATAACATGGACTTTACCACTGTGCTGATGTGAGTTTGGTGGCGATCGCTTGTAAAGGTGGAATTAAGATGTTGGATAGTAACAGAGGGAAAGAAATGAGGACACAGGACTGATCACAGGACTTACTCAGCTTTTGCTCCCTGAATCAAGAGAGTGTTGATACACTCCAGGCTGCCCGCGCGAGCAGCCTTGTGGATGGGCGTCTCGCCCACATAGTCCTGAGTGATGACAAGAGACTGCAGTTATATATAGAATGTATCAGACAGACATTACCAATTAAGTATTTATTAAATATATGACAAATTACTGCATCCTAAGCATATACTGGAAATTCTAAGAGGGTGTAACTCTGCAAGGCAGAGCCTGAACTTTTCACCCAGACATTACCACCACCCACGCACATTTACAGTTACACATTAGTAAGAGCGCAGCAGAGGGAAGAGGAAAAAACACTGAGGAAGCTTTCTCCAACCACAGTGCAATGTAGGCTGTGCACAAATACCGCACTTTCCTACCGCCCAATCCCAGTGAAGATAAAATGTTAAGAGAACTTCCCCATGTGTTTATTTCCACATACGCTAAGCAGATTCAATGTGAGCTGCGAACAATGTGCTTCGCGGTGACGACAATATGTTATGTCACCGTGCCCCACTAATCTGATTCCTCTCAGTAGTGCAGTGGAGCATAAAATATAGCCTCAGCGCATGAGCCTGTCTGTGCATGAAGACCCATAGAGAGGAAAAGACGCGATGAGTGAAGCGCTCACCAATCTGACAGCAGCCGCTTTAGGAAATATGGGGGGAAAAATGGAATAATAAGGCATCAGTGGTTCAAATGGAGGAGAAAGCAGCAACGCTGCGAGGGCCCTGACCCCAAGTTAGAATTATCTTCCCTGATGGGATTATTTGAGCTCAACCCCTCATGCTGCTCTGCTCTTTTTACTCACCCTCTGCCTACTTGGGTTTCATTCAACATAAAAATCACTGTCACTTTTAATGCATTTCCCCTTTCACAGTCAGTGCACTTTGTAAAAAGATGCAGTTTACATGTCACTCCAAGAAACTCTGCAAACAAAGCTGATATCATACCTGTTTGTTAATATCTGCACCAGATTGAAGCAACCATAACAAACACTCAGGGTGGCCCCCAAAAGCAGCAATGTGAGTGGGCGTCTGCGCAAACCTGGAGGTCACGGCGTTCACGCCACAGCCCACTTGAACCAGACGCATCACACACTCCAGCTGTGAAGACACGAGTGTAATGCACACACACACACACACAATGAAACGAGTCAATTAACTACTTTCTAGGCAGCTACAGACAAGTGAGTGTGTTACAGTAGCCGAAAAGGGGCAAAAATGAAACAGCTATGCGGACTGGCTGGATTTTTGAGCCTCAATTATCAGAGCTTTCCTTCGGGGCATTAATCCATTTTATGTGCAAACGTGAGGCCTGGCTTTTCCCAATGTGCAGTTTGTTAAACAAGTCTCAGCACGGGTATGTTTAAAGTTAACAAACACTTCGTTAGACATGAGTCATTAGCGCCGGGAGTTGGCTTGAAAGTTGCTGGAGCGGCCACACGTCTGGGTGCAAACCTACCACAGTCTGTAAGGCTACGCACAATTAGTGTTTCTTGGGTCAGGCAGCTAATAATTACGGTTCTTGTAATGCTATAATTTCGTGTTAAACCTATCGCCTGAAGCCGTTAGTAACGATTTCCATTCAAAACTACGTAAAATGTACAGAAAACATGGCGCACACTAGCTTAAGTCATTACAAACGGATTAGCTGGAGAGCAGTATCGTTTAAACTTTAATGAGCCATTGTCTTCCTTCACTTAGCGATGGCTGCTTCTTCGTCTCTTCAGCTAACAGTTAAGGGAAACATCAGGAAATGGCCGAGGCGAGGCTCGTCATGTCGGAGAGCGCCGACGCTCCTTTTGGATAACATTTCACCAAAATATTCATTCACGGAAACCGAGTCCGAGAGAAGCTCTACCTTTCCGAAGTGAGCAGCCCAGTGTATCGGCGTCCAGCCGTAGAAAGTGTCCTCCACCGTGAGGTCGGCCGGGTTTGATGTGCACTGAAGGAGGGAGCACAAGGCACCGACGTCTCCATCCCTGCAAGCCCGATGGAGAGGGAAGCGGCTGTTTAAGACCTCCTCACTCGAGAATCCAGACTCCACTCCCACCGACATGGTACCAAAATTTATAAATATTAGCTGATTGTTTAAGAGAATATAGGAAAATATCTAGATAATACTGAACCCTCAGCGCCGACTCGGTGTCCGCGTACGAGGACACACGCCACCCTGAATGGTGCGTCTTTCTCTGCCTGACAACACAAAGCGGGCGGCGCGAAGCACGCGTCGAGGTGAAATCTGAGAAGCGCCGAGAGAGCCGCAAACCCCGGACTGGACTTCACATTCCGACTTTCCACTTTCCCTTTGGGCACGGATGCGTGTCAGATTTTATTGTAGCCCGTAATTACTTTGAAAAGCCTTTTAGTAAAATGTTTCATTTTCTAATTAACAGATATGAACAGATGTGCGAGACCTTAAAGGTTCACGGGCCACATGCAGTCCAGTGGACCTGAAGTGGGCTTGACCAATAAAACGAATGCAGAATGAATAAGAAGACAACACCCCGTAATAAACGAAGGAGTCCATTATGAAAACATTCACGTTTTTGTATTTACAAAACTCTCTAAAGAAAAATGATTGAAATTTCAGCAGTATGTCTCAGTTTTTCCACCTTCAATGAGGCTACTGTAGTTACACGTCCAATATACGGATCTATAAACGTACAAAACCTTCACACGTATTTCTGTAAGCATACAAAAATAGTATTTCGGGTCTTCATGATTCCGTTTGTCTAGAACTCAAAAATACTTTTAACTTTCCATATACATTTATAGAATAGAATAGAATAGAATAGAATAGCCTTTATTGTCATTATACAGCTGTACAATGAAATTGGAGGGCCACTCCCATTCGGTGCATAGGCTAAAATACAG
>VOQJ01021910.1:64882-76776 GCA_015052665.1 Apistogramma diplotaenia | reverse complement strand
AAATGATTGCTTTGATTGACACACACACACACACACAATAAATCCCATTTAGAAAATGTCAAAAGACCCCGCAGGTACGCTGAGGTACGAGTCTTTCTAAAAAAATAAATATTTTTAAAAACAAACATTTAAAAAAAATATCTACTGTATGTTCAGTAAAGACAGCGCGGGATAATGATGAGAATGATGGCGACAATCAGGCCGAGAGGGGTTGATAATTACTCTCAGCGTGCTGGTAATGCTCGTGACTAAGCGCTTGATAAACACGAGCTGGTCGCTTGGAGATTGTGATCGGTTGCCGTTTTCTCGGGTTGATCCGCGGGGGGGGGACAGGTGGGGCAGCGCCGTCCTCTGGCATATGACTGAAGATCTGCAACCACATTTAAAAATAATAAAGAATCACAGAAACACTTTACTTGCTGCTTTTTGAGCTACGCAGAGTCTTGGAAAGAATTCTAATATTTACATGATAAAGAGCAGAAATGCAGAAATTTTTAGAATGACATTAACAAAAGAACAAAGACAGAAAAAGCAGCACTGATACCAAAGGACAGACTTGAGGGCTAAACCAAAGCCGCCGGTGCTTCACAAAGTCCCAGTGAAAAGCATAGATGTAGAGCGAGCAGCGGGACAGTCAGATCGCCTGATTTCTTTGGTTAAGTCACATAAAGCCTGAACCATAAAAAACACCAATTTGCTGTTTTACTGGCAGTTATGTACAGGAAACTCCACAGTCTTCAGGTGGCTTGCCAAGAAAAAAAAAAGGAGAGAGTTTGGAAAGCAATCCTCAGCTGTGTTTTTGTACTCCGAAACAAAAGAGACAACATGTTGATTAGTCGGCTTTAAAAAGGTGCCAGTAGGTGGATTTTATTACCCTTGGCCAGAGCCACGCTTTCTGCTTCCCCTCTTTTTCCACACTTCATGTCAAGCAAAAACACCACCAGTAACAACGTAACACACATGTGAATATGTGGCATTAACGTTCTTATAATTCTCCACCTGAACAGCGTCGCTGTACCTTTTTACTGTGCTCTATCAGGATCTCCACCACAATGTTTTGGAACTTGATATCCAGCATGGCCGCCACCGTTTCCTCCTTCGCTCTCATGAGCGTGGGTCCAAAGATGACCGCCATGTTTGAGGGGGTCATCAGGTTTTCGTTGCTGTGGCTGCACACGCTGTCGACAAATGGCAGGCTGGGCTGAATAAAAAAGTAACTGAAAACAGGCAGCGACGTGCGATCTGAGCTGCTTCGAGCCGCGCTTACCTCACCAAGTGCTTGATGAGCATCTCCAGCATCTCCCGATTCTTCTCCGGAAGTTTGTAGGTAAGTGAGTGGATTTCACTGAGTCGGAAGTCCAGACTATCTGACTCTGTCGCACAAACAGGAAGTTATAGAAATCGTGGTTTTCATGCGTTTTCTTTGATGTCATTTCAATATGGATATAATCAGAACTGTAAAGCTCTGTGATAAGCACAGCCAAAAAGGGAGTCTCTTGAAACACTATGGAGCGGTACACCCCCCCACCCCCCCGTCCTGTCATGAAACTAATAATAGAGTGTCTCCAATGAGAACCCCCCCCCCTTCCACCCCATTCCTATAATAAAAGGCATTTCCAGGAAACTGAGGCCACCAGCTGTCTTAATGCAACATCCTGACAGAATGAGGCTGACGCCATTAAAATCACTGTCTTCTCGGCTTTTACAGTATTGTTGAGTGACAGATAAAAACAAACAGGAGACTCGGATTCCCTTTAGTGTCCAGAGTGATACAGTGTTGCCTGACCAGGCAGTGAACCTGCAGTCTGCATAGTATCGATGCTTCGATGTCCTTTTCCACGCCTCATAAAGACTTTTTTGTATTCTTTCGGGGCCCTCTACATAATGAATTAACCATGTTAAAGTAGACAAACATTCACAGGGACAAAATTACAGCTCAAATGACGTAACAATGTTACTCTTTAACCTTCCTGGTACAGCTAAACATTTCCACAAGCCGATGAAGCTGCAGACATTTACAATTTCTTAAGAAATTGCTAATATATGTAAGGCAATCTACTGCTAAGTGTGGATGCAAGAGAGGATTTTCGAGAGGAGGCACACATCAGAGCACAACCTCCCCAATCTTAGCAACGGATCACTTCCAAAACACGTCTTACTTGCAGCACACACGAGGTCTCTGTGCAGACTGTAGGTCATTAGAGGTTCAGACAAACTCCTGTGGATAAATAAGGGCACACAAGTAAATACAAGTGCAATTTAACTCACCACATTAAACGCAAGAAAGCCAAAAAGCAGCATTCACTCAATATACAGTTACACCAGAAAGTAATGAGAGAGAAAGAGAGGGAGTGCATCTTCTGTCAAGTCCACGTTTGTTACCGTGGTAATAAAAATGTGTTTCAGATGTGCGGGTCCACATTTGTAAATGTTATACAATCAAGCAGATTGCTGGAAAATGTCTAAATCCTTCAGGCTTTTACAACCCTAAAAGGACATATTTTGCAAAAGTGTAAAAAGATCAGACCCAGGACCAACATTTAAGTACATTATGATATAATTTAACACACACACACACCTGAGATAAAACTTCAAAGCACTTGTGACGGTTTTAACATCCCAGTCGCTGCCGTGGAGATCCACGTCTCCTGGGTTTGCAGGATCTGTGAAAGGAGCAAGAAGACTGGTACTTCTTTAATTAAAGACACCAGCTAGCCGTGACATGTGCGAGCCACATTATAGCAGAGACGAGAAGCATGAGGACAAAAAGAACACTAGCATTCCTTCACAGTTGTGTTTGCAGGCACATGTCCACACAAAGCCGGCTCCACAACAGCTAAAAAGCAGGAGCAGAGGGGTTTACTAAAGGCAAGATTACTGTGTTTGTGAGCTATGGCGAGCACAAAGTCAGAGTTTTCAGAGTCATGGGAGTAGCTCTCTTTTTTTTTTTTTACCCAGTTAGTTACTATAGCAACTATGTCCTGGACACATAACCTGGTCCAGGTAATGTTCAGTTTCAAATCAGCTGGAAGTGCCACTTTTTCACTAATCTGCTCATTACAGTTAAAACAAGTGCGAAATGTGCCGCCCAGTCACAGGGTTTCGTTTAGCATCCGCTTCGTATTGCAGAAAATGTATCAGTGTTTTTATGCGTGATCCGAATGTGCTGCCAACTCCAGCTTGCACTGCTCGGCCACCCCCTCCCCCCACCCGAGGGTCTCCACTTTAAAATATAAGACACCTTGAGGAGACTGTTTTTATGAAGTGGCGCTATATAACTTAAACTGAATTGAATCATTTGTAGGCTGCCTGAAACCAAGAATATTAAATCTGTAAAGCTATTTTGACTTTGATCCGGCCAAAAACTAAAGTGATTTCCACATCTCTGTCATTAGGCTGTGGGAATGCATGCGACCTGATTGCACTGATGTTTAAATGAATAAAGCTCTGAAAAAAAAACTGTGTGACGCACACGGAGCCTGAAGCAGGAAGCCTGCGTCAACGGAGAAAGTTCACACCACCACTGTGAAACCGGTTACATCTGTGGAACTGAACCTTCCACCCTGCTTTGGCTAAACATGATGCCATGACAGAGGCGCAGCTTCTGGGTGTGAGAAGCAAAGCCTGCGCCAAAGTGCCTTAAACTGATGTGGTTGCCACCTGTTACACATGTCATGAAAGATGGATGTAGTTTTCCCACAGACCTCTTTAGAACTTAAACTGGCTTTTTTTTGTAACCACGATGGTCGCCCCCTGTTGGCCATTTTAAAGAAAAGCATGCAGATTTAAAGTGCTTCAGTATTGGCTTAACTTTTCAAAACCTGAAAGCTACATCAGTCTTTTATATACAGTCTACTGTTGTAAAAAACACATCCCAGCCGTTCCCTTCATCTGTGACTTCAGACTTCAGTTTATGGCTTCAATCACTAGTTTCAAATCTCACTGAAGTTCCACATTTGTGATGCTGTTTAAAACTAAACTTGGCAAAAACACTCAGCTACAGATTTCTGTGGCTATGTCCAGTGGCTATTTGCCATTTAAAAAATAGTGATTAAAGAAGGCCCAACCTTCCAGAAAGGCAGGACAGTGAGTCAACAACCAGCTGATGCTTCCCCGTCATGCCGACATCAAACCTTGCAGAGCCTGTTTTGCTGTGCAGCTTGTGTTAGTGAGTCTAGCAGAGTGAAACAATGTCCAAGCGCTTACCAAAGAAGGTATTTAGGAGTTTCTGCACTTGGATATTACTGCCGACCGTTCTGTACACTCCCTCTTGTGCAGCTCCTATGAAGAGAAGGGAGGGGGGGGGCAAAAAAAAGCAGTGTCATCTGGACAGATAGAGAGCAGTGGAAATGCCCACACGCTTCCCTTAGAAGCAGTGTGAATTAAAGATACAGATAATCTCTTTCATTATGTATTTAGTTTAAAACAGTGCTAAGCTTTATTCCACTCAGAAGAATCAGGACACTGGAGAAACATACTGCGACTGCAGGTTTTAATCATTAGGGTGTGATTTTTAGCACTCAAGGGAAGATGTGAAGAAGAGGCAAAAAAAAAAAAGGCTGAATTTAATAGGTCCTCACATAATAAGTAAGGGAGAGGAATGTGATGATTAAAATCCTTTATAAAATGAGTTGTCTGAAATACAGCCTTTTTCACATTTAAAGGGGGACATTTCTCTCCGAGAGCAGCCTGCACGCGTAGCATCAATGTGTCACATGCGACTCAACTACGCCCCCTAAAGGGCAAGAAGAAAAACTAACAAGAGCATAAACTGCTTGAGCCTTTAGCAGAACTGTTTACCTTTCGTTTCAATGTAGTTGATGCACTTTCGCACAAACTTGAATCCGGTTTCATTCAATTCCACTGCGGAAGCAAAAAAAGATTAAAAAAATAATGTAGCATTTGACTGAAAACCATCATTTTCCAGCACACCACTGCTAAATGGATGCATTCAGTGGCATGAGATGGGAAACAGGACTTTAGAGTCTCTAAAACATAAAATATCACAGCTTCAGACACTGAGGATAGTGATGAGTGACTTACTTTCAGCTTGCTTGTGAATTGGTGAATGATAAATCTGAAATTTAAAAAAAAGATGTAAAAAAATAAGTGAAGATTGTGGTGCATGTGAGAAGAAACCAACAGGGTGGGATTAATGAATACATCTCCTTTAAAAAAAAAGGGGGGGTGCTTGATGGGCACAGTGAAGGATTTCAGGGGAGTTGATAAGAATATTAACAGGAATTATTTTCTGGTTTGAGAAGATTTAAAGGCCATAATGACAATGACAAGTCAGATTTCATCTTGGAGCACTTTGGCTCCAGGACGGTCACCGCAGAGTCACTGTGGGATGCGACCGTCAGAAGTCAGGGAGGCCAGCGGAGAGTCGTGTTCACAGACGCTCATGCAGTGTTTGTTGTCACAGACAGCTGAGGTGAGAAATACCACAGTCACACCTAGAGTTTACCCACACAGGTTTATGCTAAGTCACTCCTTGGGTAATGTCCTTCTCTAGCATTTGGTTTTCAGTCATTTCCAAACAGTTTTTTCCTTCAACATTCAGATCCCTGCTTTAATTTCTCTGGCTAGCAAGAAGATTTCCAGTTGCTTAGGAAACTCTGGAGAAGTGCATTTCATTTATTCCTCTGCCAAAGTGAGAGCCGGGTCAGAGGTGTGCTGACAGTCTGTTTGTCTAGCTGTCAGGAAAATGGCAAAAGCTACCAAGACGAATTTCAGGAATGTCAGTGGCGTTGGCCAAAACCCACCAGGGCTGGTCTTAATCACTTTCATTAAACACAACATGGACAGCACTCTGCTGATGGAGTCGAAGTCAGGGTGCCTTTTTATTTGTTTGTTTTTAAATCACAGAAATTATTTGAATCCATCCAAGTTTCTGACATTGACATTTGATAAACCAACTTATCAATCGTAAGATGTTTTGCCAAAATAGTGAAAAGTGACCATCAGAAATGGCAGAAAGAAAAAATGAAATCAAACTGTCGAGTGTGAAACCGCTAAACAGTCAGGTGAGCAACACATACGGCGAAAAGCTCCAGCGAAGCGTGAAAGCCGATCAGAGTGAAGAGGTGTACGAAGAGGATGACGAAGAGGATGATGAGGAACACAGCCGAGCTCCAGCATCTAGTAAGACACAACTGCAGGGGAAGTCGGATTCCCCTTTACCTTGAGAACTACATTAATCCTCTGTGGCAAAGATTCAACAGAATACTTTCTCAGAAATTTCGCTCCATACTGATACCATGATAGCGTCCCAAGCTTGGAGGTGGATGATCTGCTGTAGCAACCCCTAAAGGGTGCAGCTGGAGGAGGAGAAAAAAAAGGGCACAATAACGTCATACAGTTACTGCTGATTTGTTGAGTGCATGTCTGTGATAAGAATCTCCTGTTCCACCACATCCGAAAGATGTGAGATCTGCTGACTGCGGTGACCGTTTGAGCACAGAGAACAAGCTGTCGTGTTCAAGAAACCAGTGTGAGATGCTTTGAGCTTTGTGACACAGCACATTATCCTTCTGGAAGCAGCTGTCAGAAGATGGGTACACTGTGGTTTGGTTCAGTTCAGTTTATTCTGGGTATAGAATCCACAGCACGATGCTTTCATATCAAGGAAGCAAGAACAAAGGCGAAATCCCATGAAAGCAAAGAAAAGTGCAAGTGCAAGGTCACGGCGAGTGCACAGCTGTCCTGAAGCATGCTCAGTCCCTGAGATCATCTTTCCTTCCCATTCTGATGCTTGGTTTAAACTTCAGCAGGTCATCCTGACCTGGGAGGGAGCTGCTGCCATATGGTTGTGTCTATGAATACAAAACGACTGCACACTGCACTGTGTGGGCAGTGAAAAATAAGGAAAGGAAGGGAAGATGGAAGGAAGCGGTGTTGCACCTGAATTCAAGAGGGTAAAAATCCGCAGCATGGAGTCTGCAGAGCTCCAGGATACCGGCTCATGTTGGGCAGAAAAGCTCCTGTGTTGTGAAACTTCCTTAATATACAGAAGTAAAGGGGGAAAAAGCATGTTTTCTTATTTTCACATCCCCTGGCAATAACTGTTTATTTGTTATGTCGACAACTCACGCAGCATCCACGCTCTGAGCCACGCAGGCCGGAGGTGCGACGGAGAGGCCGGCATCGAAGGCAAAATAATAACTGCATGTGCAACCATAAAGGAAATGTTGAAATTTTGCTAGCAAAGGCACTTTTGTCATCTCAGACCGGCTGAAGACAGATGGTGGAACAACGAGCTGCTTTTTTCTTTTCTTTATTGGTACGTTTTTGTTTTTTTAAAGGGACGACTCCTAAATATGATTTTGAGAACCAAAAAGAAAAAAATCTGCACAAATACAGCAAGAGGCTATTAACTAACCAGGTGCCACCATTTAGCCGTACACAGGCGTGTGTGTGTGTGTGTGCGTGTGTGTGTGTGTGTGTTAATGTGCCAGACAAGCTTCACAGAATATCTCCCACATTTGTAATAGAAAAGTTATAATGAGCTACCGATGCCTTTTTCCCGCGCTGCTTAACAAATGTCAAATTTGAGCTCCCGTGCAAGTGAGATTGGAAGAGAAAAAAAAAAACCTTATGAAAGCTCTGATGTTTTTTTCACACAAAGCATTTAAAATGACAGTTTATCTCATTTCTGTCTGATTGTATGAAGATAAAATGGTTTTCTATTGCATGCCAGCTAAATCCAAACATGCAATAAACATCAGGTGATAAAGATTTAGATACCATCTATGTGGATTTAGTTTCACACACACACACACACACACACACACATGGTTACAGCACAGTAGCCTTGCTGCAGGCACACGGTTACTCTGCAAATCTTTGCTGGCTGTGAGGCCGTTTTCACCGAGTGCGAGAGGAATAATCCGAAATGAAACGAGAAACAAACTCACAGGCTCTTTTCCATCCATGGCCTCCATCCACAACTTCCTGTCTCCCTCCGAAAGAGCCTGGAAAGTGACTGGCGTGTTTCTATGGAAACAGAAACAAATGACATTAAAGAGGCAAAGGCTGCAATTTAATCCTTCAGTTAAAAGGATGCACTGTTACAATAACACAACTTTATTTTTTTTCTTTCAAACACTCTTACACATCACACGCATTTGTCCAGCAACGCAGCAGAGACAAAGTATCTTTAAAGTGATTAAATTGCATGCGGTGGCGATGGGAACAAATTGAGATAAATAAGACGAGCATAAAGAGATGATGAAAACCCACTGTTGCAATCTGTCCCCTGCAGGAGCGACTCAGGCTGGTGCCAGAATTTACAGCCTGTAGGCTACTGAATCAATTGTTAACCAAAACAACTGTGCGATGAGTTTAAAAGCTTGTTCTGCCAGTTATGCTAATCAAGTAACTAAAAACCTCTTCCAAAATTCAAAACTCATTTTAATGATCATTATTCAACGCGAGGTCGCGCGAGGCAAATCAGATATGATCCCCTTTATAAGACAGAAATGCATCAATACAAAAGGATCAGCAGTATATGAAAATAAATATTCACACATAAATGCCTATTATTTCATTCATACTTCCACAGCTGAAGGGAGAAAGCCGATACTGCTGGCAGAGAGGAGTTGTTATTGATTTGGTTTTAAAGCTCTCGTAGGTCAGTAATTGGTATTCAGGTTAGCATTAATAAAGTACTTTTTAGTCTCACTGACCACTCAAAGCACTTTTAAACTACGAGCCACATTTACCCGATGACACTGCAGTTTACTCTCCTGCTGGTGCTCATAATGGACTATAATTTCATGCATAATGTGAATTTTTAAACACTGCTAACCCAGGTGCACAGACAAAGCAGCCACTCTGGCTTTTCCAGGGCTGTTACTGTGCAAGACTGCTTAAGACTGGGAGCGCTGCGGAGACTTACCCATGGCTCTAATTATATGATGCAAAGATTAATATAAGACAGCAGTTAATAATCTAGAACTTTGTTGAGTGGGTTAAACATCGTGGCATCATTTGCGTCTGTGCTTTGAGTGCAGTCGAGGGTGGGGGAGGGGGGTCATTACTTTAGGTTAGCAGGTGTTTTTCTGATGACAGAATAATTTGTGGCAGAAAGTTTGGAAAATAAGTCTAAATGCAGATTGTTTCAAAGCTCCACTCTGCTGTAGAAATATTAACATAAGTGAGCCATATGTTGACTTTTTATTTTTTAAAAATCTGTATTACATCAGACAAAAGCACAACGGCACAGTGTTGATGTAAATATTGTGTTTTTGTTAACAGAGACTGAGAGGATTTATTGTCTTGTCGTTTAATGTTACTGTGAATCTTAAAATGCCACGATTCTGATCAGACCGCCTACCACCACTTTATTCTACACATGCAACATTTTAACTGTCTCTCACACACACACACACACACACACACACACACACACACACACAGAGTTGGGATGCATAGGGGGCTCTTTGAGATTCAATATCTTGCCCACAGACACTGAAGGACCTGGATAAACTGCTGCCCTTTAACTCCTGAAACCCTGAATCTAAGACAGCTAATCAAACAGCCAAACACGTGAGCAGATGCAAAAGCGGCAGCATATGGGAGACCTGTTCATTCACTTCCTCTAAGGTCAAAAGGTCAGAGCCGGGTGCCAGCTCCGCCTGCACTTCAAGCACATCCGTGCAGGATTTTCCTTGCCTGAACTCACAGCATCAGCTTCTACATTAGACAGCACTGCCACCTTGAGTTGTTCAAACGGCCAACTCCTCATTATGCTCAGTGAAACTGGATGTTCGACATTCGGAGTGATGCACAATCCGAGCTGCTTTTAAACCTTTAAAAAGCACACAAATATTTCCACAGATTTCACAAAACAGACCTGCTGTGTGACACAGGTGCCCCAGGCTTCCGAGGCTATTAAAATGCATTTAGCTGTGAACGGCCTGCTTATAAAAGTATGAGCCTCCCCTCAAAGTTTGCCATCTGTTTCCACTGCCAGCCCTTTTGCTCGGGGATTGTTTGGGCTACACTCCATTTAGCCTTCGTACCATGTCCTTGTAAACCACCTGTTCACCTTGCTGCGTGAATCTGTTTATCCCATAAGGCTTTTTATTTCTCAGGTTGTTTGCACTAACCTCTCAATGGTTTCCACGTCAAAGCAAAAGCGCTTATCGATGGATTCGGTCTTCCGGCGGATGCAGGATTTCAGTGTGAGCTGTGTTGGGCCCTTCGGGAGAGGACAGAGAGTTGGAAGGTGATCAGAAGACACCATAAAGACGACGATATGAGAGAAAGTAGTCTAAGGAACTTCAGCGTGTCTGTCAGGAGGCATCGGCACCTGTTTAGTTGTAGGCTTCTGTTCACAAGGTACCATGGTCAGCACTCTCCCCTCTTTCTGATATTTACAGTAATATTTGACCCACGTCACACCCAGAGCCCCTGGCAGAATAAAAAGAAGGATGTTTTTTTAAAGGGAGAATTCAAACGAGCTGAGAAAAGCTTCTGCCAGCGTCTGCATAGATGCGAAGCAGTGCACTCACACTTCTCCTGGCAGTACAAATAACCCTCCATTGGAAAATTGTGCATTTTATAAATCTGGGATGGCTCTTTCATTCTTTTCATCAGCTCCCCCAACTCCTCACAAGTGCTCTCATAGTGGTTTCTTGTCTGCAGGCAAAACGAGAAAGCACTTTTAAAATGTTACCCAATTTAAGGACATTACATTTCTCTAATGGCTTTAACCAGTAACGACACCTACATTCTGTAAGCTGAGCTGCAGTTCCTGCTTATAAGGCATGAAGTCCTGAGTCATCTCCACTGTCAGGTTGTTGAGTGTTAATATGCTGTGAAGAAATGCCAGCACCTGTCCAACCAGAGCATGAGCGAAATGCTTAAAACAGCAAGAGTTAAAGGAAACAATGCATGCATGCATGACTCTGGGAATATTTGTTAGAAAGTAACCACTACATATTTCCTCAGTGTCAGAAGCTGCACTCACCGGTTCCACAACATCAAACTTCTTTCTGTCCTGCACCTGGTGGATCTGGTACACATACTCCACTGATGATTCATAGAAGTTTGCACGCTCTTTTTCCAGGAGCTCATCAGCCTGTTGGAAATCCAGTGAAATCAAATTTAAGAAAAGAAAAAACTCTCAGTTCTACATTTCACTACGCAGCTGTACTTGTACTTGTACTTCAACTGACCTCTTGAAGCTGGCTCTCTTTCTTCTTGGCAGAAAGATTCAAGTTTTTGTCTAACTGGGTGTAATATTTTTCACTCTCTTTCTCAAACTTCTTTTTCTTTTCCTGCAAGACCGATTGTGAAGATAAAAGACATTATTTGAGATCAAGACAAACTCCACAACTTTTGACAATTACATTCACGGTTCCTAAGCAAGGTCGAAAAGACAAATGATGTAATATGTAAGAGTGCTTAAGTTCTGCAAGCTGAGCTGCCACCGAGGAGCTGTATACCTCAGTGACCTCACCCCGAGTGATGGGCGAGGTCACCGGACTCTGCAGATCTGATGATGCAATTACAAAAATCAAACATCGACTAGGTGACCTTTTCATTCACCGGTAAAGCCCCCAACATACAGGCAGCAGGTTGAGGGGAAACATGGATACCCACCCCCATCCCCCGCCTCTCACCCACAGCAACTCCACACCGGACCAGACAGAGTGAAGAAAAAGAGGTGAAGTGAGCTGAGGATGTCAAAGAGTTAATGTAGAAAATATTAAAGCCACTATCTACAAATGATAAACAATGATAAACAGTAGTAATAAACTCTTCAAAGTTCAAAAGTAATTGTCAACATGGATTTCGCTCAAATCATTCAACTGCAACAGCAATAATTGACCTGGTAGAAGAAATTTCAACTGCAATAGATAAAAAACAATACCTAGTGAGTGTAT
>VOQJ01021910.1:46459-64862 GCA_015052665.1 Apistogramma diplotaenia | reverse complement strand
AAATCTTTATTTGTATTTAAAAAAAACTTGAAGATCATTATGATGAAGCGTTATAATAATGATTAAGGTGACGTTTTGTTTTGGTTTTTTTTGTAATTTTGTGTGTTGAATTGTTTTCTCTATGTTGATGGTGAAATTCTGAGTTGGTGTTGATTTTATCTTGCAAGTAGGGGCAGACATTATTAGTTTTTACTTCTTTCTTCTCCTTTTTATTCATGACTTTTTTTTAAATTTGTTTTTTTTTTTCATTTGATTTTGGATGCATCAGTGTTTGCACTATTTATAGTTTGTACTATTTTTTATATTTTATTATATTTTTGACTTGTTTTGTATTCAAACTTTAATTCATGATTGGAATAAATAAATATACTACTACTACTACTACTACTACAAAATCATGAAGCTCAAATAATGTACAGTCACTGAGGCAGCAAGTGGTCAAAAATGCTGAAAGCGTTGTTTTCTCATAAATCCTTGGGAAATGACTAAACGATAAAGGACCAGAGAATAAAAAAAGGAAGTGTTTTCAACTAAAAATCAGAGCTAGTATAGTTTTGCATTTCCTTATTGGTTCTCCTTTTAGTTACACATCATAGTGGAGGAGTTCTGGCCCACTCTCACAACACTGCTTGATATAGAGTCAGTGCTGTGCTTGGAGTCTTTGTCCTGTTTGATGATACAAATTGGGCTGAGATTTAGCTGACGGCCTCACATCTGACCCGAGAATACTCTGATTAAAAGAGAGGTTCATATTCACGTCAATAACTGTAAAGTGCTCAGGTGCTGCAGCTGCAAACCACACCCACAGGTGTTTGCGCTGATGTGCTGTGATATGAAAACCATCCAAACAAGTCACACGTGCTCACACTTCCTCTAATTGTTGGGGGCTTGGGGGGGGGGTGCAGTTTTTCAGCTTGAATTGAATTTACCAGGATATCCAGTCATGGGAAGATTGTGGTGGCGTGTAAACACACACCTGAATGCTCACGGCCAGCAAACCTCCAAAACCTCTGTTTTATAGAGGTGGACACACTGACTGATGATCAATTAATCGAGTACTTTTGATTAGCAGCATCTGGCTGCTTCTTCCTGTGTAAGCGGTGAGAGTGGGCTTGGTTTTTTTAGAGTTTATCAAGCAGTGCATTATTATGTTGAACGGCCATTTTTAAAATGCATCAAAATAGTGAACAGGCTCCACAGGCGTTTGTTACATTTAATAACTGGAATAATTACAGAACTATTAACATGATCTGCAGTAGAAAAACTCTGAATGTGTTTTAATAGAAATATATTTTTCAGTCAGGCATATTCAAATGTCATTTTGAATAGTAAGTCCTAACTCTCCTAAGCTTTACAGACTGCACTCACCTTAAACCTTTTTTTACACATGTATTATTCTGTCTTAAAGAAAGAAGAGAGGCTTCCATTACAGTGCTTACATACAGCTCATATTTGATAAACAAAGGTGGGGAAGTGCTTTATAACATCCTGTTTGGTGCATGTGGGAAGGTCAGGGAGGTTATATGTGCTGTAATGACCATTCAGAAAAACACAGTCTGAAGCAAATCGAGTGCTTCTGATGCCGTTCGAGGCCACCGGCAATCACACAGCTCCACAACTCACTTTCGTTACTCCTATTTGCTCCTTTCGGAACTTCTCCAAGGGCTTGATGAGCAGATCTGACGCATTCTGCACCTGGACAGGAAAAAACAGGGAGCGCCTGTTACTGCAGTGCAGTTCAAATACAGCTGTGTTGTTCACACACTGTGTTTGTAGATTCATTACAGTAACAGGATGCAAAGACTTTCATCTTAAACTGGAGTTTGCAGGTGCATCTTTCATAGCAGCTCTGAGCACAAGCTGCCAGTTCAGTAAACAAGATGACCTCCAGATTTGAAATTAGATCTTCATCTGGAAAATCCAGTCCAGCAGGAACCGCTTCTCCTTTTGTAATCACCTGATTGGTGATGTGAATCTCCTTCTTCTACTCAGAGCAGCGTAAGGTGTGTGAACCAAAAGCAGCTCTAATGACCAAGAAAATGCAGCAAAATTTGCATCAGCACACGGCCGATGTGGAACCATTAACAGAAACGAGAACAAGAAAGCAGAGAGGGGAACCGATACCAAACTATTTGCCAGCTTGTTGAGGCCACACCTTTACACAACTGACGTGTCCGTGTGACAAAACGAACACATGGAGAGGGCGTCGCAATAAAGAGGAAAATGAGTCTGTTAGCTTCCTTGCGACACAGAGTGCGAGGGGTTGTTAGCTGTCTAATCTGTAAGCGCAGAGCAAATTCATGTGGTTTCTAATATCCAGCGAATGTATGAACAGCATGCAGAGTCAGCGTGGAGGAAGCTGATAAACCCACCAGCATCATCCTGTCGTGCTCCACTTCCTGCAGAAGTCCGGCAAACTCCTGGAATGACTGAGCTGGGGAGGAAAGCAGCAAAGAGGATGAGTCTGCATGTGGTAATCTAAACTCGCAGAGTCAGAGAACACATTTGGAGAACAAGAGATCGCACTTGCTGCAACTTTTACAAAGTTTAATGATTTATACTGATAAGTTTTAGAGCTATTTTTATCCAAAGCATTTTGTTTCCTCAATTCCTCACATTCTAGTTCTGAGGAATTAACAGTGAGCTGCCAAAAGCATCGCTTTCCACTGAGGTCAAGAGTGTCGACGCTGATGTGAAACACTTTTTTTGAATATTTCTGGCTACACATTTAGTCTGACTGCTTAAAACCTCAAGCATACTCTGAGAAATGTGCACGAGTTTAACTGTAAATAATAAAGTGCGACTTCATTATGGCTCGCTCTTACCGATGTTAATCTCATCATCTGTCAGCGAGTCGCCGATGAAGTCGAACTGGAACACACTGAGAGTCTGGGAAAACTTCTGCACTGCCAAAGAGTAGCCTGAGAAGGAGAAAAGAGCATAGCATCATCTGTGATCAGTGACAACACGCATTTCTTTGCTTTTAAATTCACTCCAACTCCCATGAATCTAAGTGCAGTCCAGGACTCGTAGAAGTGTGCATTTCATTTTTCCCCTGCTAGGAAACCGTAAAGTATGAAAGACATCCTTGGCAGGACTCAGCAGCGGCGCAGCAGCCAGTATGTGGTCGATAAAATGCATTATCCCCATCGAGCCTGGCTTTTATAATCAAAACAAAACACAGTCTGTCAGATCACTGCTGTAGAGCATTTAGCTCGGGGAACTTGGCTAGCTGCATGCAGCCTCATATTCTAAGTCATCCTTTTTGCAGTGGAACAATTGCTGATCAGCCAACTGTGCTTTTTTCCCTCTTTTGCTTTAGCTGTACTTGAGAACAATCAGCGCTGAGGTTGAAAAAGCATTGGAGTGCACTCTGATGAGCACATTCACTTTTTTTGGGGGGGGGGGGCGGGGGGGGGGCCATGGAGCTGAGGCAACAAGAACTCGTGACCTCTTATTGTCTGGACCCTCACGGCCCTGCAGCGTTACTACAGAAACGACAATAGCAGTTTCTGTTGTCGACGTGGACAACTTGAAATTCAGGATTTCCACAGCAGACGCTTGATGAGTCAAACAAAACAAACAGTGTTCACCCTCGTGGGTGCAACGCTGACACAAATACACGCACGTACAGCACTGCGTCTGCGTGGTGTCCCCTGGCTGCGACCCATATACTATCAGTGGGAATGATCCCACCTACACACATCAGCAGAGAGAAGCAGCACATGGACCGATGCCCTCCAAAGAGGACACAGCTGTTTGGGGAAACAGCAGCGCTGGTCAACCCGCACATCTGCAACACCAACGTGGCCTCTCAATTCAAAGCTTCGCCCAGGAGAGCACTAGCACCTCCCTGAATGCGCCTCTCCCACATAAACACACGCTTATCCCGGAGGCCTTCGGGAAAAAAAAAACCCGGGAGGGGGGCACTGATGCTGATCCTCTGACATCACGCCCCTACACTCACATGCAATGCGCACAAAAAAGAAGAAAAAAGTATGAACCAGTACAGATAAGCATGCTCACCCTTGATTGCAGTGATCACGCTGTTCCCGTCTTTAATCACTTCTTTGAGAAATTTGTTCGTCCTCTCCAGCTCCAGTTCATAGCACTTGAGAGTCTCTCTGAGATCGGGACTGTCCAGATAGCACTCGCTAAACTCCAGAGGAGGATGCCCCATCTTGTGCACCGCTTGGTTCTCGCACAATAGAAACACTGAGTCCGCTTTAAAGACGCGCTGCCTACGCTCGTCCGTGCCTCACACCGCTCATTTCTGCTCCGCTGAGGCGACTCCACACGCTCCGCTCAGAGGACCGCAAACCATCGTGTCCGGGGGAGCCTGCGGCGGCGGCCGGTTAAGGATAAAGTGATCCAAACAGCGGAGAGCCACAGTCTACCCTCACTTCCCTCTTTCACTCGTCCGGCGCGCTGTTTACGCTTCAATCTAATTGTATCCTGGTCCTCTTTACCAATTTTTCCTCCTTACAGTGTCGTAATTGGGAGCGCGGCTGTAATCCCTTTGAGCGCGTCCCATTCCGAAACGTTTCCCACTTAAATGACACCTCACTGCTTTTTATTGTCTCAGGTTTGAAACAAGCTTTCAGTCACTAAAGTTAAATCGCACTTTTAACAAACACCAAATATGGGTTAGTCGGTATGTTCTACTAAAAGAGATATTATAAACATATCTAAGTACAATATCCTTACTACAAGCATATAACACAGCGCAATGGAGCGAACCCAGCTAGCTACAGAATTAGAAAAAAAAACTCCCCTTTTCCACACCCGGGAGGTTCTTAAAGGGCCTGCTGCACAGTTGTTGCTGTGGATGGCTGCTTTCACGTGCTGTCGGAAAATACAGGCAGGCACACACACGGACGCATACAGGGTGTGTTCATTTGCAATCATAATATTGCTTGCACAAGCAGTTTCACGGCACTTGGCTTGCACGACAGCAATCCCGTGAGCTCTTTAAATAAAACAAAATGCTAAAAAAATAATGCAAAATTATGATTTCACATGTAATAAAACAGTTGGGGGTAGATGAGTACTGCTACGAGTATCAAAGAAATATCTAAACATTTCGGTGTGTCAGTGTCAACATTCTCCTGGTCACATGTTACTGCGATTGCAGTGAATCACTGTAATCTCTTGTATCGCATCTGCAGGCCTGTGCTGAGCTCTTACAGACTTGAGTAGGATTGCCTCACAAATCGCACTTTCGCAATCTGCAGCGGTATGTAACAAACACTGTGATTGTGTACAAATCTGGGGAAGTTGTACTTTATGTGAGCAGTTATGCGTGTCCCTATTTTTTTATTTAACAATTCAAAGGCCCGTTTTTCTGCATTCATTGTTTTATATTCAGTGCTTGAAGTTGCCTACATTTTCCCAGCTTGTTTAACATTTACCATGTGGTTTTACCTCTCATTTACTTAAGTAAATGATCCTCCAGCATCCCTCATATGTTGACTAATATTGGACATTTCCACCTCTGATATTTCACTTCAGTGAAATGTTGCAGTAACCGTTAAAGACCTGTAGGTGTCATCCTCCCGATGCAACTGAAACAGGAGGGAAGCTTGCAGACATACACGTGCACGCTTTGATTGCTTCATCGACCAGTTGCATGACAAGGACTTGATCGCTTTTTGAGGCAATGTTTGATGTACAGTTCAACGCAGCCTCAGCCTGTGTTTACAGTGTTTGCAGAGGTTACAAAAGAGCAGAGGTGATTAAATCTCCCTGCAACTGTGTGAAAATGAGAAGTCACTGAATGTGGCTGCTCAGAGATATCAGAGATTTCGGTTCCCACAGAGTGGTTCATGAAACGGAAGTGAGAGATGTTGGGTGAGTCAAACACGTGTGCAGGTATTTATCTTGATTCCTGACAATAATGTGATGCAGGAGGACAGGTAACTAAAATATTGATGACGATACAGCACGGCAGGCCATGATTCATTCAGCCGCTCCCATAGGAAAGCTAAGAGTGATGACACCTCCCAGAGAGAGCTGCTATTTTAGGCAGTAATGTTCATTGCAAAATAATTAGCTGGATGAATTGGTTTCATTGCAGGGTTACATGTTTGTCTTTGGATGTTTCCACAGCCAAACGTATTTATTTTATTTAACAATACAGGACATGAACAGAACAACTGTATAATGTGAAAGAAAATGAAAAGGATTACGTATGGGATATTTTTATGTGTTTAAAATGTAATTTTACATGAATTGCAGATTTCATGATACTAGAAAGGTTACGACCAAGGTCAGAGTAGAGGTCAAAAGGTCAAATGGAGATCAAAAGATTTGACGTTTCATACTTGATGCAGTGTCAGCTGGATGAACTCTACATCCACCCTGAAAACTGGCAAAGACAACCATTTGGGCCACTTCTGCCAGAATCCAGCCGTCAAAATATATTTCAGTCATTTCTGGCTTAAGTTAAGAACTTTTCAAAAATGTCACCCAACAGTTTTAACGCCATTCCAACATTTCCAGGGTCCTTTCTCCTAATGCCAAGCTTTTCAAAGTGCAGCCTTTGCAACCAGTGGTGGCCTCTCTGACCCTGAGCCCTGCATTTCACTCGTCCACAATTCCTGTCATACCAGGACATAGTAATACAGATACATGGCAACACATTCCTCCCTCCACAACACTGGAGGCAGGACTGAAGCCAGAACTGAAGGACACAGATATTATATACACACAGGAGGTAATCAGGGAGAGTGAAGACAGCAGAGGAGAACAGGTGATCTGAATCATACTAACGAGACAAGGGACACAAAACTGAACACAATGCACATGGAACAATATAACAGGAAGTGACTTGAGGTGGGAACAGGAACGCAGACTTGACAGAACAGAGAAATGTAATAGACAAAGTAAACATGAATGAACTTAACACCGAGGAACATCAAGGCACAGAGAACGGGAGACACAACTGAGTGGGGAGAAACGGTAACTAAGGGAACAGGACGTGGAGACAGACACAGGGATCAGTCTGGGCAAACAGGAAGAGAACACAAAGATAAAATGTGACATCACCAAACACCAAGACTCTCCTAATTACAAGAACACAGGAAATCATAAGAAAAACTTTTGACTACAGACAAAGAATGAACCCAAGACACTGAAACCCAGGACCATGGCAGTGTTCATGTGTCCTGTAATGTCGTTCGTTGTTGTTGTTGTTATTGTTGTTGTTTAATCAGCCACAAAACAAAGTATAAAGTGTCTGGACTTCTTTTTTCTCTCTCTGTCAGAAGCCGTTTGGTTTGTTTCATTTGTCATATTCAAATCGGCTGCTTTGGGATTTTGACGTAAGCTCAAAAAGTTATTTGGTCCAAAAAAAACTATCTGTGTTTTCATTTGTCAAAAGCTGCACTTTGCTTCCACTGAGTGCACCGTCCAGTCAGTGGTTCGGCATTAGCAGAAACAACGTGGATGTAAAAGGTCAAGGAGAAAAAGTAGATAAGAGAGCGATTCTTAGGATAACAAACCCTTGTCCTCTTATCTTTAGATTCTGTGGCTCATTCTTTGTTGAAGACCTTTATGTTATACTCCATATTGCGTCAAAAACATCCTCCACTTCCTGTGCTGAACAGCACAACGAGGGCAAGATGACGGACCACAGTCCCCACACAGATTCTTCAGCTGGGCAGAAATTAAAACGTTTGATCTGAACTCTGAAGCTGTTTGTTTGGTCTGGCTAAATGGGGCTATTGTATGCAAATTCTTCGCACAGAAGCATATGACCTCCCCAGTGCAGGGCAGTGGCTAGTGTGAGAGAAGTCATTAGCAATGCAAAGTCATGGTGCTCTGATACTCTTGTTCACAGTCAACGACTGAAAAAAAGCCCAGAAACATCTGATCTGGTGATGCCAACTTAAATGTTTCTGGATGCACTTTATTTAGAAGCACAGCCGAGGTAAGTTCATTTCATCCACAGCTTTGTCACGGCATCATGTAGCTGAGGAGATGGATGCTTTGAATAGTTTGCTTTCAAGCGTGTGTGTTTCTCTGTGCTCATGGGTACACTGTCAGCTGTTATGCCACAAACGAGAATATGAGATATCTCCTTCAAATATGCTCTTTTAGAGAATTCATCCAGGAGTTAGTTAGAGGTCGTTACTTTTATCTACAGCTGTGCTGCAGAGCACAATCCTGAATCACTGCTAATAAGTTAAGAGTCCTCCTCTGTTACTCATCAACACCTTCATACAGCACAAATTATTTTCCTGCCACTGAGTGGAGACTATCGCAGAGTCTGTTGAGAGAGCTACAGATGCTCATTTTGCATGCAACACCACGGCTACTGGTGAAAGCGCGTCACATGACACATGGTGCCAGACTTCAGACTTCACTCTTAAGTGGCCGCCAGCTGCAGAGGGGGGCAGAGAGGCTTTTTTCTCCTCTGGACTCACATCCATGCCAAACCAGCGGGTCAACATTGTGCTCTACGCTGCCTCCTATGCCTCTTACACCTCCAGCTGAGCCCGGTAACAACTCTGACTTTCACTCTACACTCAAGTGGAAACGTACAGGGATGCAGGGCAGTCAGTAATGATCAGCAGAAATGGGGATCAAACATATTATATTTTGAACCTAAAAAAATATTATTAGAGTATCGATACATCCAGGTAAAGTATTGGGGTTTACTAAATTATGTAGGTGGTCTGAAAACTGGAACTGGAGTGTGTTCATAATACTCAGGAGAACTTGTTCGTTTTGGGGGGAGTTACATTTCCAGCCTCTTTACTTTAACGCGCGTGTGTTCGAAGTCGCTGCGTAGATTATTTTCATGCACTTAATATCTTTCAGTATTGAATATTTGCTGATCACTTTCAAGTAACTGTGTGAACTATTTTGTGTCTGACTAATGGGCATCAGAAACACCTGCAGATGACTCAGCAAATTCTCTGAGCTGGAACAGGAAAAATTCTGCTTTGAAAAACAGCATAAACAATATTTCCACCTTAATAATTTTAACCAAAGGATGTATCAACAAATCATTTCAGCTCTGAAGCTGCTGTTACTAAAAGCCTGATCATTTTATACCTGTTATATCACGTGTTTTAAGGCTTTTCAAGGATATTAAGAGGATTTTGGTTTAACCTACAAGAGTCCTGCAAGTCCTGAGGTTTCAGTCAATCACAGGAGTTAATCAGATGTAATGATTTCTATGTCAGGATCAGGGGAGGATATGTTGCACAGAAGAGTTAGTAGGATATTACACACAGGATTTCCTGTGCATCATTTCTATGTATTCATTTACTGTTTGTTTTTTGGAAAGCAGAAGTCTACGGGCTTTATTTGGAGATTTAATAAGCCTGGCTGTTGCTGACTGGTTATAACAAATGAAGGGCATTGTCTTATTTGAATGTCTAATATCAAACACTAGTAATTATCCATCCATCCATATTAAGAAACATGATTAATAATAATTATAGTTTTTGCAACAAAAGCCTTCAGTTGTGTTTTGTTTTCATTGAATCTCTTAATCATGTGTTCATGTTCACTGCATTGCATTACATCATTTACAGTTATATAAAGAATCAAATTACAAAAGCAATGATAACACCCAGCACAGAATTCTCCCTGTTTCTGACTCTTTCATATGATTTTTTTTCTTCAGACCCGGAACCAAAGATGAACTGGGCATCTTTCTATGCTGTCATTAGCGGCGTGAACCGACACTCCACAGGCATCGGCCGCATCTGGCTCTCTGTCCTCTTCATTTTCCGCATCCTGGTCCTTGTAGTTGCGGCCGAGAGCGTGTGGGGCGACGAGAAGTCTGGCTTCACCTGCAACACGCAGCAGCCGGGTTGCAACAGTGTCTGCTATGACCAGTTCTT
This sequence comes from Apistogramma diplotaenia, assembly GCA_015052665.1. Lineage (NCBI taxonomy): Eukaryota > Metazoa > Chordata > Actinopteri > Cichliformes > Cichlidae > Apistogramma > Apistogramma diplotaenia. The sequence goes on along the minus strand of VOQJ01021910.1, from coordinate 55,005 downwards.
CCCCATCTCACACATTCGCCTCTGGGCGCTCCAGCTCATCCTGGTCTCCACTCCTGCCTTGCTGGTAGCCATGCACGTGGCCCACCGGCGTCATGTCGACAAGAGGCTCTACAAACTGTCAGGGCGGTCCAATCCCAAAGACCTGGAGCAGATTAAGACGCAGAAGATGAAAATCACAGGGGCTCTGTGGTGGACGTACGTCATCAGCCTTTTGTTCCGTATTATCTTTGAGGTCACGTTTATGTATGTGTTTTATATGATCTACCCTGGTTATAAGATGATCCGGCTGGTGAAGTGTGACTCGTACCCGTGTCCCAACACAGTGGACTGCTTTGTGTCGAGGCCCACAGAGAAGACTGTTTTCACTGTGTTCATGCTGGCTGTGTCTGGGGTTTGTATTCTACTCAACATTGCAGAGGTGGTCTTCTTGGTGGGGAAAGTCTGCAGCAAGCATTTGCACAATGCCGGAGACTCGACTTTGGGGGCTTGGATCCAACAAAAGCTTTGCTCATTTTAAGTAAATGCACACCAGCACAGAGGGACACAAAAGTGACCTTTCAGGTAACAACTACTGATTTAACTTGTATGGTTTATCTCATATTTGCACCAGCAGCTCAGGTTTCAGCAAACATTTCTATTTAAATCGTGGATGGCTACAAAGATCAATGAAATAAGATTGAATAAAGCAATATTCCGGCTGATCCCATTACAACCCCCACTGTCACGGATCTGACAAAAAAAGTGAGAACAGTGTATTCTGGACATGGTAATTAACAATATTTTATTATTTACAAGACAAATAATAACAAAAATCATGGATTAAATGGTAAATGAACTAGCTCTTATATGGCATTTTTCTATATTCACACCCATTCGTAGAAGCACTTTCTCCTACAGCTAAGTGCTTCCACCTAACAGTCACACACATTCATACTCCGACATCAACTTGCGGTTCAGTATCTTTCCCAAGGATACGGCCAACCTTCCGATCACAGAGGACCTGCTCCACCTCCGGAGCCACAGCCGCCCCACAGATCTAATGCTTTTTGGATTGATTGCTTCTCTTCAGCTCTTATAGATGAGACTTTTTATTAATACATGCGTGTAGAAAACATGTTAAATGGGACAATTTCTGCAGATTATTTACTTTGGTGATTAAACACTTTCAGATGGAACAAATCACCTACTCAACAGTAGAAAAAAATACTTTTTCCTGAAGTTTATTAACATGATATTTAAATGTATTTATTTCGAAGGTGGATGTTTCTATGTTGTCGATGCACAACAGAATAAAATCAACCAGAGTTGAACTAATTGTGCCATTTTGATCCAGTTGGTTTTATCAGCTGTGACAGCATTTGTTGTTTAAGTGCACTCTGACGGGACTTCCCGACTCTGCGGAAATGTGATACAATAAATGACCAGCGAGCAGCAGTTAATGAGAGGAACGAATTGAGCTGCAGCTACAGGGGTGTTACTGTCAGCAGCGTGAGTGAGCGAAACAAAATACATGAATGAAACTTCCTCACAGATTTCGCAGCACCGTCACCCCTCATTATGTGTGAAATCCTCAGAGCCACCTGTGAAGAAACATCGCAGGCTGATTAGTGAGGGCTCGAGTGCAGAGTTTTTGGCATCAGCAGCCCGGCCGTCTAAGGGGGTCTGCACACGAGGAACGAGGGCATTTCGCTTTCACTCACCATCTGTGAAGATGTGACTGACGAGAAGCTCACCGACAGCGCTGTTCAGTCCCTGCAGGAATCTGGTACCCGGGACGGTGATGGATCATCTGTGGGGCATCTGAGCCTCAACCAGATATTTTATTAGAAGCAGGTTAATTGTGATGTTTTCTACAGAAAATCATCAGCTCAGTGTAGCCGAGAACAGAAGCAAAGAAACTGTGACTGCCCAACGTCAGCAGAATGAGTGTTAGTTGGTGGGATATTTACACAGTTTAAAATTCATATCACAAGAATGGAGAACAAAGTGTGCAATATTTTCTGCTTCTCTTATATTCCTCACAGCGGATTGATTTGGCACACATCTTACCTGCTGATCAATCCAGGCTTGGGACTGGCACTAGGAGTGCAATATCTTGTGTCTGCAAGGTGAATGTGTTAACCGCTGATCATACAAGAAAGAAAAAAAAGCCCATGTATGCACAGTAAAAATGCAAAGTCTGTCCTGACGTTATAATACATCCCTCTGCATGTATTCATAAATATTTTCAGCTATTCCACCGAGCAGTAGTCGTCTGTGCAGCACGGAGGGATGGCTCTGTGGTGTCTGAGGCTCCTCCACACAGTCGTTGGTCAGATCACCATAAAAGTGGCTACAAAACCACTCCCTTCACCATGAATTATATTTAGAGCGCGCTGGTATGTAGGCTTAACCTGCATCCTCACTGGGCTCCTCAGCTGCCACTCAGTTCAACAGAAACACCTCTAGACAGAGACGATTTAAGACTTTTCTACACACAGGAATGTTTTCATCTGCGCTGAGACAAGACGAAGGGTTTAGCTGTGGTGGCTTGTGGGCACTGATAAGGTCAGAGCAGGAGGGAGGAATCACAGAGGCAACTGCCTGAGAGAAGCTTGTCTTGGTGCCTCTGCAGTTTCCTCAGTGGTTCAGGAGAACATGGCCTCTCTGTGAAGTGAAGAGGTCAATAAGTGACGGAAAGAAATGAACATTATCAGGTAGGTCTTTCTTACTCTTTCTTGGATGTTACTGTTGCTTCACCAGTTTAGAATAACTGAACAGAGTGAAGAACAGTTTTAACTGTGAAAAATGATTCCTTTGATCCTGACTCGTGGATTTTAGACATTTACTTTAACGGCTTGGTGATCACTCAGGAAAAATGATATAATTTGTAGTTTATTTTTTTCCTCCCTATGATCTAAGCAATATGCCATGAAATCTAAACTAGATACCTAATTCTGGAGTCGGGGTGCTGTGTCACAAGATCTGTGTCAATCCTGAGAGTCTCACCCAGTCTGCTCGGGGGCTTTCTCTCAAACACAGTCATCTGTGTCCCTGCACTCTTTATCAGACCGCTCCGGCCCAGCATTCAGGAATACAAGCAGTGAATTCATGATGGGTCAACGCTTCCCTGGGAAAATCTTCAGTTGGATTTCTGAAGTACAATATGTAACTGATTCACTGTACTGAATAGAGAAACTACACAGCTAAACTGTGCAGCAACCAAACCGCACAGACCTAAAGTGTTATTTGGATTAAATGTGTTTAACTGGTCTGAGATTCGATTAAATTAAATTCATTTAAAACTGCACTTGGCTGATTTTATGTCGTGTTCTCACATTTATGTGTGTGCCACACTCATCATTTTCAAAAGGTTCAAAAGATCTGAAGAACATTAATGTCAATGTTATCAATTATCTACACAACATGGTATTGAAGAGTGCAGTTAATCTAATCTAATAACAGCCATGACAACATGGTATCAAAAATGGACCTAGATGGAGAATAAATTTATATACAAACTGGGTTTATTAACTTGAGATGATGTCACTGTTGCTGAGGTATATGCACCTTTAACCCTATGCTATTATGAGTAGTCATGCTCTTTATACAGTCATGTGAACAGGAAGGTTTTGACAGGCCTCTGTGCAGGCCTGTGAACAACTTAGTATACACTCAGTTGTTCCATAGGAAGGTAAGTAGCAGTGCAGGTTAGTGCTGCTAACTTGACTAACTGATCATCAGCAAATGTGACCACCTCTCTAAAAGCAGATGTTAACACAATGCTACCATCGTCCCAGTGTTAACCATCGCGATACTACAGTTAGAACAAGACTGAACAAGTAGGGCTTGTTTAGAAGGGTTGCCAGGAGAAACACTCTTCTCTCTACATGGTAGCATGACTTAGCTGTGCAAAGTTGTATCTGAAGAAATCACAAGACCTCTGGAGCAACATCCTTTGGACAGACATGACCAGAGCAGAGATTTGTGGCCATGATTTTGGCTCCCAGCATCTGGGATCTTTGCGGTGCCTGAGTAGACCATGAACTCCTCTGTACACCAAACTATTCGAGAGTCAAATGTGAGGCCATCTGTCTGACAGACTGACTCAAACTGTGTCATTTAACAGGACGCTGGCCCTCATTTACTAATGAGCATGGAAATATTCTTACCCTGCACAAAAACAAGGGCACACGCAAAATATCAGTCAGATTTATCAAACCTTTGATTCTTACCACCGTGTGTATGTTAGTAAACTGGACCGATTCTGATCTCACAGGCTTAAGCAACGTGCATACAGTCTGCACACTGCCATGCAGTGTTTCCTTATTTACTGACATGTACACGGTGGTAAAACAAATTAGGCCAGTGTACACATGTCATAAATCTGACTGCAATTTTCTATAAGCGCTTGTTTATTTGAGCGAGGTAAGAACATTTCCACACACTTATTAGTAAATGAGGGCCAATGATATTATCATTCATCACTTCGTAGAATAGAATAAAATAGAATAGAATGCCTTTATTGTCATTATACAGATGTACAGTGAGATTGGAGAAAATCCATCCAAATAATGTTTATACTGTGGATGCTCTACACAGCATCTAATGACCATCAATAATCACTAATCCGATCTGCAAACCAATAATCATCAAGACAGTTTTCATGGATAGATTACAAATCAGTTATTAACTAATTAGTAAGCATTTTTACCAGTTTATGGTTTGTTAATAGCAGAATAAGTATTTACTAAAGTTTAGCAATAAATGTATCATTTTTAATCAGTGGTTGTTTTATGTGGCAACAAGTGGTGTTTGTTTCATTTTCACCCAGTTAAGTGAGTAGTTGTTGTCTGCCGTGTTATTTATATTATCCAGGTAAAAATTTACATTCCCCCTCTTTTCACAGGCTTCTCTCCTGGTTTTGCCAATAAAGCTGAGCGTGTGCTTGTAAACCAGAATGGCAGACTGGAACTTGTTAGGGAAGTTGCTGGAAAGTGCTCAAGAGCACTCCACTGTAGTGGGCAAAGTCTGGCTGACAGTGCTGTTCATCTTCCGCATCCTGGTGCTGGGGGCTGCTGCGGAGAAGGTGTGGGGAGACGAGCAGTCCAGCTTCACCTGTGACACCAAGCAGCCTGGTTGCCAGAACGTCTGCTATGACAAAACCTTCCCCATTTCTCACATCCGCTTCTGGGTGATGCAGATCATCTTTGTCTCCACGCCGACTCTCATCTATCTTGGTCACATCCTCCATTTGGTCCGCATGGAGGAGAAGGAGAAGCAGAAAGAAAAGGAGCTTGATATGCAGAGTGAACACCAGCAGCAGGTACTTTGCCATAAGGCCAAAAAGCCCCCAGTTAAAGACAACCAGGGCCATGCGCGCTTGCAAGGTGCGCTGCTGCGAACCTATGTTTTCAACATTATTTTTAAGACCCTGTTTGAGGTGGCTTTTATTGTAGCTCAGTATTTTCTCTATGGCTTTGAGCTCAAGGCGATGTACACCTGTGACCGCTGGCCCTGCCCAAACATGGTGAACTGCTACATCTCCCGCCCCACCGAGAAGACAGTCTTCATCCTTTTCATGCTGGCCGTGGCCTGCGTGTCGCTCCTGCTCAACCTGGTGGAAATGTACCACCTAGGTTTTACAAAGTGCCACCAGGGTCTTCGTTACAGGAGTTCAAAAGCCGCACGTGAGGCTTCCAAAGCCCTGAGTGAGCCAGTCATGCCCTTTGTCCCAAGCTATAACTACTTTGGAAGTCATTCTGCTGTGCCTGAACCTTTCCCCACAAAGTACAGCACACCAGAGCCAAACTCTGCTTACAGCCCTTACAACAGCAAGGTGGTCTACAAACAGAACAGAGATAACATGGCTGTGGAGAGAAAAGGTAAAGCAGAGGAAGATGAAATGAAGGGGAGGAAAATCTCCAGTCCTGTCTTTGAGAAGCCCGTAGAAAATCAGCGCAGAAACAGCCAGTCAAGCAAGCACAGCAACTTCAAGAGCAGGATGGATGACCTCAAGATCTAAGGATATTAACTGCTTACGAATCCAAGAAGACTCAGGAATAACAGGAGACACCACTATGCATTAGCACAAAAAGATATGGAGATTCAAGATCACTCAGGGAGGCATTTTGGTGGCAGAGCCATTATTAAGTACGGTGCTTTGATTATAATGTGAAAACTAATAACAGCCATCTCTTCATCAGATCAGATTATCTCCTTATGTTAATGAGCAAATATTTAGAAAGCTGGTTTAGCCTGATGACACTTTGTTTCCACTCTGAGTTTGAGTCTGACAGACACATGTGAAACAATAAGAAAATAAGGTTTTATTTCTCAGATTTCTCTTTTTGTTCTGATGATATTTCATATTTGTGCTTTTTATGCAAATGTAACATTTACGGTGGTTTTACTTAACTGAGTACTGTGAGAAATGTGCCAACGGAAGATCAAACAAGTGCTGAACTAATGTGAATGTTTTACAGAAACAGACTTTGTGACTGTTTTTTTTTCCATGTTCATGATTGTTGCTTTTATTGCTCAAATATTTAATACAGAAAAAATACATTTGGCTTCTGCTAGGATACCCATGTCTTGTATTTGTGACTACATGCTTTGATTAAAGCCCCGTGCAGTAATGAAGTGTTTTGTCAAAATTCCTGTTTCCATATATCAGATTCACTCCGATGTAGCAGAGCCGAGTGGGGAAAAGACTTTCTCAGAAAGAAGTCAAATCAGAACATGTTTTATGAGCTTCAGAAGCATTTTGTTTGTGTCCTGGCTGTGATCAGGCTGTGATGCAACTCTGATAGTCACTGCTTTTTGTGAATTAAGCCAGCTGAAGAAGCAGCTGTATGGCTGATTTCCAAACCCTGGAAAGGAGAAAGCTTGTATAAAAGGGATGGAGTTTCCTGAGTGACATCTGCTACCCTCGATGTAACACTGACCACACAACCTGCCTACCTTTGAAACCCCTCATCTCCCTCTCCTGTCCTCTTCCTTACACCTTTCTCCCTCCCTCACATTAACATTTTTTTGTACCGCTGAGAAACAACAAGCACACAATGGACACACTTTGTTCAGTGATGTAGGCTGAGATGTGCACTCCTCTCTTCCTTAGCGCTAACTACTTGCTGAGTACAACTTTATTTGCATTTGCACCAGGATGAGAAGGGACGGTGTGATGTCATTGCTTTATTATTGTTTAGCATGTATCTACACCATTATGCATCCTTACGGCCCCTTTGCTCGTCTATGCTGTGATCACTGAAAGGCTATAAATAGCTTCTTCTCTTTTTTCCGTCCCCACCTGTCCTATACATGTCACAGACACATTTTTCTTCTTTTTTTTTACAGCTTTGTTTTGTTTTGGGAGGGGGGTTTGGGGGGGGGGGGCCTCATCCACCGCAGAAAGCAGTCAGTGATTGTGTATTAAAAAATGTATTATTCAGCCCACAGCTCGGCAAATGTCACAGTTCCAGAGACAAACTACAGCAATTCATACAGGCCTCATGTCAGATGACTAATGCTGCAGGGATTATGACAGCATTCATTCACTTACTTCGTAATTAATATGCATAACGCTTTGATTTCAAGTATGTGGAAGGTGTTTGTTTTCATCAGCACAGTTTGCATAGTCACGGTGTTTTTGTCACTCAGGTGGATGCAGGGCTGAAAAATGAATCACATTCCTTTGAAAAGCAATTTCCTTCCAGAACAATTAATCTGATTACTCTGATTGCTGTTTTGCATCAACATTATGAGCCTCCAAAGGAGAGATGAGATCTTTTTAATGCTACAGTGAAACAGGACTTTATATAAAAAGGTCCCCTTTGAGCCTGTTCGAATTCAAATATAATACCTAATCCTGCACTATGTGGTTATGAATCACATGCTACTGTGTTGCGTTTACATCACCCAGGTTCAGACAATGATATTGACGATGTTTTGGAAATAAATTATTTAAAAAAGACTCATTTAAGTTTCAGCTTTATCCTGATTGCCAGAAGAGTACCAGCCCCTGTGAACAGCTGCCTTCATAAATATTTAGATGTTACACCCTCATTTGATTGGAGGGCAGTTTGTGGAAGTTAGCCAATCAAATGTAACCTTTTATTAAAAGGATTAGAGTGAGAAAACTCTGACCTCTCAGTGCCCACAGTGAGTGGCTCTGGCCTGCTCAGTGGGGCTGTTAGAAAGACTGATAACTGGAAATCCATACAGTGCTATTATGTGATCACATTCCTCCTGTGATGGGACATTTCATTCCTGATGGGAGCGCCCCCCCCCCCCTCTCCTAAAGCTGTGCTGTGAGGTTTGCAGTATATCAGTGCAGCCCTGCTATTTTTTACAAGAGGTGGCCGTGTTAGCTGCTCAGTTTCCAGCAGCTGCACTGAGACTCATCCAGATTGAGGACAGTGTGGATGGACCCATTTCCAAAACACATGCCACCATACACTGGTGAGAGCTATGCTTCAAAGGCTTCCTGTCTGCTAGCCATAAATAGCTCACATGCACACTTGGAGGAGGACTGTGGGTGAAATGGGGGCGGGGGGAGGGGGGGGGGG
>VOQJ01021910.1:20242-46439 GCA_015052665.1 Apistogramma diplotaenia | reverse complement strand
GGAGGGGGGGGGGGTTGCTGAAAGTTTGTGATAGCAATCTGTGGTAAACCAAAATGAATACAGAATGGACAGTTCAGCAAATTAGGAAGCTGCATAAATACTCAGGACACAATGATTAACTTAGTCAAACACTGACTGGACTCGCAGCGTAGTCTGTTCATCGTCTCCATTCATTCGGCACGTGTTCATACTCGCTGGCTGTGCAGGATAAAGGATAAATATATGTGGTGTATTTAATTTTAACTCTTTTTATTTTATTTTATGATATTTATAATATAGATGTATAACATTTTAAACACCAGCAGCATCACACTGGTTTTACCAAGACCAGAAGGCATGTTTTACGTCTCCGCTAATGTAAATGCTGTAAACCAAAATAAAAGCTCTCAAATTTCCAAAGCAGGACAATCTTTCCTGACAGACCCAACTGGAAACTGAACAGGTGACAGGGGTTAAGGTTGTGAACTTTGGGTTACCATATGCAACCAAATCTCTGAGCCAGAATAGTGTTCATTCATCACAGGGTGCCACTGTTCCTCATAAATCAGGCACACAGCAGGACAAGCTAAGGATGGGACCTTTAACGTTAGTGATGACTTACTGTGGGCCCGTACACATGATCCCATGTTTTTGTAAATTCGTGCTGTATTTCCAGAAAGCCATAAAGTGGCCAACAGTTTTAGTTTACATTACTGTATAATAATGCATGACATGCCAAAGCTGCTAAAGCTCTCGTTTACTGTTCAAGAAGCTGTATGCACTACAGCATTACCATGATGAGTTCATTAATTCATTTCCCATTTAAAGAGTCATACACCAAAATATTCCAAACTTGAACTGGATGCACTGCCACAAAATTATGTACAGACATGCAGAAAGAAGAATCATGCATAAAACTGTAAACACCCCTAAACAAGCAGTCTTTCTAAGATCATCACCACTCTCTTAATTCTGCTCCTTCTGACTGATGCAGAAAGAAGAAGTGAAGTCCCCGAGGCAGCAGTTAACCAGATTTCATCCTTTGGCAGACACTATGCCAACAGGAAGCAGGAACAGCAGGACACCAGAAGAAAACTCAAAACACAGTTTTATTGGAAAACAAACGTAAACTGACAAGGCCAGTAGTGTAGCAGGAAGGCTCATGAAGGCAGCAACGCGACAAAGATCAGCCACAGACTGGGGACTTAAATACACAACAGAAGGTGATTAAGGAAACAGGCACCGGGTGGGGGCACAGGTGAAACTAATCAAGCAAAACTAGACACCAAACACACAGGCCAAGGAACTATCAAAGTAAAACAGGAAATAACCAGACGAAAGCAGACACGTGAACTTGACACACCAATGGGGAAATAAGCAAAACACACATGAGAACACAGACGCAGGGGAGCCAGGAACGGGGACACGACACATGAGGCAGGCAAAGAAAACAAAAAGCACTACAACTCCAAACACTCGGCCCAGGACAGTCATTTACACATCAAGGTATACACTGCAGAAAACAACTGTGTTGTCTCTGATTTGTGTGTATCTGTGTTGTCTCTGATTTGTGTGTATCTGTGTTGTCTCTGATTTGTGTGTATGCTGGAGCTTCTTCAGGGACAGTCTGGCCCAGAGGAAACTGTGGAAAGTGTTGGTGACAAATGTTGCACTGGCTGTGTTCCTCCAGGGCCCAGAGGAGAGTGATGCAAGTAGGAATTACAGTTTGTGGCACAAGATTTAAAGCAATATAACAATATGGCCCCTGGCAGAGCAGAGTGGACATTTATTTACCTCCCAGCCGGTCTTCATCACTGGTGTGACACTGGGAAAAGAGCCAGTCCCCTGTGGGAAGCATCATAAGTGCTCCAAGACAATTTTCTGTCTATGTAAGTGACATGTTTCTGTTACTTGAGTTATAACTTCCACAGGTGAAGTGACCAAGGAACAGGAAGGCACCGTTTTGGAAAGATGTATGACAAAGAGGGAGCGAGCTTTCAGACCTTCAACCTGCCAACCAAATAAGATAAAACTGCTGTCATAAATGTACTGGGCTGGTCTGCATAATGTTACACAGCATTTACTTCTTCAACTTAGTTCCTTTCATTAACATTTCTCTCTCAATTCTCTTCAACTACGAGAAGCTGAATGTGGAGAACAACCAGGGCCTGGAAGACTTCACGTGCACCTATAACTTTGGGGTCCATGGAAAACCCTTAGTTTTCCAGCTCAATAATAAATCACTCAGTGTAATAATAAAGACTTTCACCTGGAATTTTTTTTTTTTTGGGCAAATGCATTTCATCATACAGGTGAGTTCAGCCCTGGGAGGTGCACTTTTCCAGAGGTAGGTCAGTGGACAGGCAGGTGAGTCCTTTCTTTTACAGGTTTCCAAGCTGAATCAGGCAAGAGTGGCTGGAGGCTTCACCATTACAAGGAACTGAGGCGACCTCCACCCTTTAAATACACTGGACACGATGAGCTGATGTGGTAGAGGTGTGAAAAGGACAAACCGGACAGGAGACTCTGCCCACAGGTGGATCAAACAACCTTACCTCTCCACCTGTGAATAAATAACAGGGTGATTAAGCACAAGCACAGACCCTAAAGCTGCTGCAAACATCATACAAGGCCAACAAGTAGAAACATTTTCCCTGTTTTGGGACCAATTGTTAAAGCTCATAGAACAATAAAAAGGGACAACTCGAGTTTTATCTGGGAATCTCTGTTACTGATGCTCATCGGAGAAACGTCATTTTTCCACCTGTTCTCCTCTCATTCACACGTGTTCTGTCTTGCTTCTACTGAATTTCATTCCTCTTCTCTCTAGTGCCTCCACCTCTCCTCCACCTACTACCAACTCTCACCACTGATCACAATGTCATATGCAAACATCGCAGCCCACAGAGACGCCCAATTGACCTCACCTGTCAGCATGTCCATCACTGCTGCAAACAACACCCACCTCACTACTGTCTCCCTGTCATTCATATCCTGCAACAACCTGGTCACAACCTCCAGTGCTTTCCCTCATAGGCATCTCCATACCTCCACAGGTGTGTCCAGCTCACAACTCACAATTTTGTCCTTTGCCTTTACAGCCTTGATCTTTGCCATGTGCCTTACCTCCCGGTCCACTTTCTTCATTTCCCTGTCTACCCTCTTCTTTTAAATACTTTCCTGTACTTCCAAGACTCATTTCCCTCTTTCCTCCATCCAGAGCATGCACCAAAAAGCCTCTTAGCAGTTTCCTTCAGTACTACAGCTGCACTTTCCCAGTCATCTGATAACTCTTTCCACCCAGAACATGTCTTAACTCCTTCCCAAATTCCATGCAACTTCTTCCTTATTCAGTTTCCACCACTGAATCCTTGCATTGGTCAACAGACTGTAGTCGACATGATTTATGAAGAGCTGATATATAAAAAGAAGAAATGACCTGTTCTGCAAGTATCTTTATGACTGCGTTATTGAATCTACGTTGTAATCAATCCAGACCTTCATGTAGCTGTCGTGTTATATTTGTTTCTGCTCTCTTGGCTGGATTGCTCTTTTAAAAAGACAGTAATTACAGGTTTACCCCAGTAAATAAAGAATATAGAAGTCACTTTGCCACAAACTGACTGCAGTTTCTACCTTAGTAAGCACTGAGCACGACCTTAAACAGGCCGTTCATGCTGGAAACCCCTTAAGGAATTGAAACATTTAAAAAACTGTATTAAAAAGTTGTATGATCTACAAATATGCAAAAGCAAATACTTTCTCACAGCACTGTATGATGACTTTGAATTTTGGTTTTACAGTTGATTGATACTGCTGAAGTGTGACAATCTGCCTGATATCACACTGATGGGTTCTTTGATGCAAGTGTGAGTCTACAAGTGTTATCAATATGTCATAAGTATGAAATATTTACCCTAAACTTTCCTTCATTTGCTACAACACTTATATTTCTGTCCCCCCTCCAAGTTTGATATTAATGGGATCAGTGGGCTCAGCTCAACAGCAGCATTTTATGACTAAGTTGACCCTATGTTTTTAATTTTTGGTCACAGCAGCTTTATTTACAGTGAAGACAGACAGGAAACGGGGTAAGGATACGGACGAGGACAAGGGCAAATTGGCGTCGGGTCGGGACTTGAGCCCGTGCTGCACGGTGGCATATGCATGTGGTCACCTGCTCCACAACTGAGCCACCCAGGTGCCTGATGTTGACCCTCTTCCCTCATTAATCAATCACAGCTTTATGATAAGACTTCTTTACAGCTTCTTTGCACCCTTTGCAAACATAGTATCACACAGACTAAAATAACCCTCACAGGCTGACGCACGAGTGCCAGGAGTATCAATTAAATGTGTAAAACGAGGAGACCAGAGCAAAAAGGACCCACAGCAATTATGATCATTCATAGAATCTTTACTCTTTATTCTAATACATCTGTATGAGAATAAAAAAAATATAATCAGGCAAGTAAACAGAAATATCTCAGCATCAGATATTGTGCAAATCAAACATTCAGTTAAAAGCCATAAACAAAAGCTGCAGGCTATGAGGATTTGGTTAACCATAATTATTCAGCAGCAGCTGGAGCATTAGCCATGCCAGCTGTACACACTCTCAGGCTTAATGGGAGAACTGCCAGCACACCAGAGGAACAAAGATTTCCAACCCTCTGATTTCCTTCCCTCCCAAACCGTGTACTTACTTTCATCTTCCCACCAAAAGTAAAACCACAAACTAAAAATCGCTGTTACCATCAGCTGCCTGAATAAATATGGTTATGTTAAGGTTGCCTTCTCTTAAGCGCTGATCTGGCAAAAAGAACAAAATAATTATTGAACGCAAACTTCACTTTTTTTCCTCACTAATCTTTAACAATCCAGCAAGTAAATCAGAAATTGACAAAGCATGCAACAGCTCATAACCCACACAGATCCTTTACATTAAATTGCAGGCAAACAGTCAGATTGAAGCGTCAGGTCAGATGCGACTGTGATCAGCTGAAACTGTCAGGACCGTCTGAACTCGATGTTCAGCGCTGAGGTCACTCATCAAGCTTTGGGTTGAAGATCACTGGGGTGTATTATATCGTCTTTGCAATAGTCATGTAAAGAATGAGTTTTAATCTTTTCACTTCCAACTAGAAATGCTTATTCTTAGCTTATATTGATGAAAGAAGTTGTACAAAGTATGTCAATTTAACCCAATTATTACACAAAAAGCACTTATGATTGGTCCCTAAGTAAATAAAAAATAAGCACTCAGTCAGGAAAATACATCTTCCCAACATATGGCAAAAGCTAAAATATAGCGAACAGAAAACTGGAGCTGCACTTAAGAAGCATCTAAAGCACACAGGCAGAAATAAAGCTTTAAAGACATGTGAATTTGGCCCCTGGGGACGACGAAGCTGCAGCCGAAGCAGTTTAGACCTTTCTGAACCCACGCTTTGGAAAGCTGGCTGAAAACACAGCCATGTCCACAGCTTGTGAACCTCAAACAAGTGCAAATTCTTCACAAAGTGGAGCGATAACAAAGAGAAGCAGCAGAAAATTGGAAAATAATCATCGCGATGCTCTTTTTTCTGTAGCAAGCAGTAATGGCTGTTTGTCAAAGGCTGGCATAATGTGGCAAATCCAGTAAGTATGCTACACATGCTCTATAGTTTAATGTTACAGAGAAGATGCAATCTGTGTATCACTCATTCTTTAAATGTCCCAGGTTGAAAAAATATCCCTTTCCTCCCTTTCATTTGACACAAATGTCACCCTGAGATTTGAAAACACAAAATGTCCTTCAAAAGGTTTAAGGTGTCCACAACAGTCTATAAGCGTCTATATTAGATTCTCATTCAAACCTCATATAATACAATAATCAAGCGCCTATTGAACTGACCTTTATGTGCACAATGCTGCACTTACAACATCCTACATGTACGGACACAAGCAAACGATACGCTAACCAGTAAAGCTGTGAATCTGGGACAGTTTTAGAGGAGGCAGATGCAGCTGCCAGGTGGATTCTTCCCTCTGCATGGATTTCAAGTATGACCCACACGAATTCACCCGAACCCTGACACACGTTTACCTTTTAGTGTGCTGATATGGGAGGAGAATCACACATGAACGTGCTGTGGCAGTACAGCATCCTCCTTTGCACGTTATTGCAAATGTGCCTCGACCGCAGCGCAACCCTTCGTGTTCCCGAAAACAACGGGCGAGTCTGATTCATGGCTGCCGAGGTCAACGCCACCACCCGTCCCCGGCTCGCTGTTTGATTCCTGTATGAACTGAAAAGCGTCACTAGACACAGAAGTCAGAGGGCACACTAGCATTTACAGTAAGTTTCACTTTACAGCGGTGACGGCTAATCTGAATGAGAATATACATGAAGCTGGAGGCTCCTCTTGCTGACTCTGTCGTGTTGTTTGAAGTCATTTATTATGGAGTTGGACTACAGAGGCGAGGAAAAGGCGACCCCTTCCTCTCGTGTTACTGGAGATTAGTGATGTGCTTTAAAAGATTCGACACTATAACAGAGAATCTGCAGAAACTGTGGCTGTGTGGGAGTGGATTTCATTGCCGCAGCTGAAAACGAATGAGGCTGAACATGAAAATGTGGTGCAGACCACAGAAGAGTGTTCACAGTGTCTTACACTGAGTCCACATTTCTTCAGTCACTGATTTTGTTCATCTTCTGCTTGACAAACAGGTGATGATGCCTCTTCATGTATGATAGTAATAGAGTAATCTCACTGCATGTCCCACTGTCCAATTCATCTGGAGAAAGGAAATTCATGGAAACTTCTACATTTGAATTACAAGCAAAGTGTCAGTTCCCTTTTTTCACTTTGTCTTTAACTTCAGCTGGGCGACCTTAGCTTGTCCCAGTTTGGTCTGAACATCGACGGGCCTTTCAAAGAAGCTGACGATGGCCGGCTCGTTGAGCAGGGACGCCAGGACCTGCTCGAAGGAAAACGACCACTCCGTCTCCGAGAGGTCCTGACTGTTGTGGGAGCTGGAGGTGTCCGAGCTCTCCGGGGTTGTGGAGGACTCCTCTGTTGAAGACTCCTCTCCAGCGGTGGTGTTGGCAGGCTTTTTGGACTCGGGCGGGCTGCTCGGCTCCTGCAGCCTCCGTCCCACCTCTTCCATCCTCAGGAGGAGGCTGGTCACGTGGGCCACGGCTCGGTACAGCGACTCCTCCTCGGGATCGCCGTGAAAAATGTTGTACAGGGTCTTGGAGAACTGGATGAACTGAGTCTGAGATGGAAGATAATTTGAAGCATTACATGAGTCACTTTAAAGATGAAGTCACACAGAGCATGGATGGTAGTACCTGATTAATTCTTGGCAGGTCCTTGATAGTTTCCTCCTTCTTCAATATTTCATTTTGCCATTGTTTCAGGTAGGCCTGCAGGTCAACCTTCCCTCTTCCTGTCAGTTTAAAATCGACAAACTTTAATGTGTTACAAAAACACTAAGATAATCATGTTGGAGCCAAAAAATGTTTGTTGCAAATTTGGGTGTAATATTACCTCTTTCAGGGCTTTTCCTTATCACACCATCTTCTGGAAGCTCAAAGGCTGAAATATGCAAGCGACATGTAAACAAACTGCAGAGGAGCGATTCCAGGCAAGTGTTAATGCAGAATTATTGCAATATTTAGTTAGAAAAGAGGGGAATTGTGAGGAAGGAGAAGAGACAAAGAAGCTAACCAGTGAGTCTATTCAAGTGAGAAGAGTCTTCAGTCACTGGAATAAAGTGTTGGATTCTTTGTTCCTTTAAGTGCAAAGGACTACCTGTGAAGGCTAAAGGATACTGTCTGTGAGTGGACTGAAAGGAAAGAAGAGACAAAGGATGCAGAGAATCCACAAGAGCAAAAGTACATGTTAACAAACTCAGGGTCGGATTTACTAAACCAGTTCACTTCAATACTGACCAACAGAATTTACAAAGAGCAGCAAAAAGTAGTACACACACACACACACACACACACGAAAACAAAAGAAAAGAAAGCAGCTCTGATGAGGATCTGCGAATCGCTAAAACAATAGTGTAAGAGCAGGTTTTATGTATGTGGTTGTCTCTGGAGACAGAGTGGCAATCCCGATCAATGGGAGGCAGCTGAAGGAGAATCGATAAGAATCTGATTTAAAGGCTGAACTCTTTTGCTAGAAACTGATGGAGACTGTGTGGGATCGTGGAGGCTGATGCACCTATTCTGTGCATAAATCAGCTCAGGGTTAGAACTAAGTCAGCCATGTTAAGCTGGAATTTGGATATAACAGCTGATTTGTAGGCTGAAAGGAAACACAAAACATTTACATTCAGATGCCGAATCGTCCATGTCTTAAAGCCACTGTGACACCTGTGCAAATACACAAATCCCTCTGGGTTTTCTGTCTGGGGGGGGTTTCTGCATGACATGTGAGACTGCAGCTATTTACTGAGGAAAGAATCTTGTATTAGGCAACTATCCTCCCCCTCCCTCCATCATGCCACTTCAAGCTCTGGTCCTCAGTGCTGAGGACCAGAAATAGCAAAAGTCGACATTTTTTTTCCTCCCACAACTGGCTTTTGCTCCAACCCCCCCACCCCCACCCCCACCATGACCACACGTGGGCGCATGCATGCCTGTTGGTTTTAGCTTAAACAATTACCCTCACAAACCAGCAGTTGTTTCGTTTGTCTGATAGCTTTGTGGTGCATAAGCCTAAAGAGTGCCACGTAACACTACACGCTGCACTCCTCTCCCGCCCCAGCAAAAAGATCAATGCCCACCTTTGAACGCAAAGTAAATAAGAATAGATGGCGAAAACACTTCCACCAAATTTAAACTTGCACACAATACTGAATAATGAAATTTGCCAAGTGCTAATCCTGTTCACAGTCCAGGTAAAATCCTCAGCAACAGGCAGGGCATGCAGGACAATGCTGTAAAGGTACAACAAGACATGTTGCTGTCACTGCAGCCAATCGCAGCACAGATGACGTAACCAAGCGGCCGCTGTTTTCTGACTGAATCTGATGGGCGACTAAAGCTGCAGCGCTGCTCGACTGGACTGAAAAACCTGCAGAGTCTCAGTTCCAAATAGCGCCCGATTTCAATCATTCCAATGCAGTGTTTGGCTCAGCTCCAGGCCTTTTTTATTCATAAAGAGGAAGCAAACACAACTGTGCCGAGTGCCCAAACGGCAGATTGAAACTGAGTCTCCACCATCTTGTTTATTCTCTGGGACCAGGCTGTGACCTGTCCTTGGTGCTGAAGCAATGTGCACTCTCCACGAGACATAAAATAAGCTTTGCTGCTTGATGTTCACTGGCCTGGCACATCAGAAACGGTGACTCAGTTCTCATCTGCTCCTAAGCTGTCAGTTGTAATTTGAGCAGCACCGCCTCTTTTTTTTTTTTTTGAACAAACTAGCTTACTGCTAAATGCCCTCGCAGCTCCTCAGACCCATCGTTGCCATGGCAAGTTCTTTCACCCAGCATACGCTATTCTTACCCCTGCCTTCAAGCAGGCATCGAGCACGTAAGAGTCACACATTCAAGGACACTTTCTTCCCCAAGGCAATGTGCTCACTCAACAAATGCTGGGTTATGGACTGAATTATTGAAATGACAACTCGTGTGTATTCCAACCCTGCAGACAACAGACTGACGTAACTGTGTGACCTTTTATTTCACTTTGGGCTGCTTGTGCGCGTCTGCTGCGGCAATCATTTGACTGTGTGAGGCAACTGTATAGAATCCATTTGCTGCATTTGAACTTTAAACCTACAGCAGTTTGTCATCACTGCAGACATTTAATGAAGGAAAGGGGTCAGAGGGTTAAGATATGATTGTGCAGTTTACAAGACAGACACGACAGGCAGCATGAAGGGTTCGGGTCATGCGAGACCAGATAATATTCTAGCCTTAAATTGAGTTGTATTAGTTGTTTATCACTAACCTGGTGGCAGGTGCAGCTTGAAGAGAAACTTCAACTTATTTGTGAAAGATCCACTGTATAAAGTATCTATGGGGGAGGCAAAAGTTATAGTTGGAGCACTGGGAATACTGGGGTTAAAAACTGCATTAGAGGAGAGCGGAGAACAAACGAACGTACCAAGGGCACAGCAGAATTCTTTGAAGTTAATGAGACCGTCCTGGTTCTCGTCTATCAGGCGGAACACCCAGAGGGAGAGGGTGCTCTTGATTGTGCAAAAAGCCCAGGGCTCCAGGAGGGAGAAAATCATGCTGAACTGCAGGAAACCCAGCTGGTACTGCTCCAAGTAGGCCAGGCTGGGGTCGTGATGGAGCAGAGCTGGACTGTTCATTGTCCAGTAGCAGCTGAGGAAATGCTGCCTCTGAGAGCAGGTGAAGACAGACAGAAAATAAAAAAGGACGACCTGTCCATTTTTCCATTTCTTATTCTAACAAGTGTTTGAGTATGGTGACAGTAAGGATACCACATTAAGTTCACGACTCACTTTGAATAAATTATAAAGTTCGTCAAGTTGTGAGGCACTGAATCGGACGTCTTGCGACACCACCCGGATCTGAAAACAGATTTTACCTCAGTCATTAATAACATAGTCATAATACAATCAAACTCATTCATTAATCTCACTCATGTTCAAACTTGTCGGATGTATTGCTGGTGACCT
Source organism: Apistogramma diplotaenia (assembly GCA_015052665.1). Classification (NCBI taxonomy): domain Eukaryota; kingdom Metazoa; phylum Chordata; class Actinopteri; order Cichliformes; family Cichlidae; genus Apistogramma; species Apistogramma diplotaenia. Next base: position 35,811 of record VOQJ01021910.1, on the reverse strand, counting down.
GAGTAAGTGCAGTGCCGGGTTTGACATAATCTGGATGGTTCTCACATTCTGGCTGAAAGATGTTACCCGTGTTTCCCCTGAGACGACTGCTGCCTGCTCCTCTGTGTGTGTCGCGCACACATAGATGGTCGTGCTTGTTTGGATTCCTTTGTGAGGACAATAACTGATACTAAACTAATTTTAAGTTCACCCCTAAATCCATGTCTCAATCTGCAAACAGGCCTTTGAATGACACAAAGAGCCAGCTAATTAGTGCCAACTCTGATAGTCTAAAACTGCTGAACAGGCACAAACTATAAAGTTTTATTATGTTTCATTGAATTTTATGGCCATTTTGGTTTCCTTTAGTCACTCAGCTGGATCCACAATCTGCCCATTTTACACACACATGCATTCAGTGAGTCCAGCATTACAGATGAATGAGGATGAATTATGACTCCATGTGATGTGTTTAGGGAGCATCTGTAAATGTAGCTTTTAAAAAAACACAACCCGAGTTATTCAGGCTCTGAGCTCACTTACCACATTCTGCTTGGTTGTGTCCTCCAGTGTTTGGATCACATACAGTTTGTTTCTTTTCCGTGAACTCTCAACTTCCTCCGAACGGATGTTTCCATATTTCTGTGAAGACAGACACAACTTAGTTGAAATTACCACGAGGGAGGTTTTCTCTAATGAGTCAAAACCGGCACAGCAAAGTCATACCTCATAGGCCTCTCGGATCAGCTCACTGATATCTACACTGACATGAGATGCTTTATCATTACTGCCCACTGAAGCTTGCTGCACTGTTGGAGGCAACGGGCTGTCCTTGTTTGTCACACTATCAAAGAACCTGGAATGTCATCGGACAAAGAGGGAATGTTATTCACAGCGCTGTCATATTTAAACAGTGTCAGTCCTGCATTATTTATATTCGCGGACTTGTTGAGGATGGTGACGGCTTCTGCGTCGTCGTGGCAGCTGATCAGAGCCTCCATGTTGTAGTCCAGCACGGCCAGGCCCAGCTGCAGGATGGCTTTGATGCCATCGTAAAAAAAACAGTCCACCACGTTCACGGCGCTCTCTATGGGCAGGACGCTGATGAAAAGCGTGAGGAACCAGGACAAAGACACGGAGGAGAAGAAGCTCAGGTCTGTCATGTGTTCGACCAGCTGCGGGAGGTTTTCACGAATCAGATCCTCGAACACGGCCTGGTCAACCAAAGCACCTGGAAAATGAATTTCAGGGTGAGACTTTGACGCCATGAAAACGCCAGATTTCCAGCAGAAACTCGCGCTTTCACTCTCACCAATAATTCGGCGATTAAAGTAATCCGGCAGCATCCGCTCACAGACGGCTACCAACAGCCAGAAAGCCTCCTCTTCTTTAGCGTACAGCAGGAGAACCGAGGTGAGAATGTTCATAGCCTGAAGAGAAGCAGGAAACAGCATGCTTTTAAAATGCACCGAGTTTCAAGTACACAATGTTAGAATAAATCATCACAAAAGGAAAGGACATATTTTAACAGTTATTTTGAGTACCTGGCAGTATCCGATTTTAGGGTTCCTGTAGGCATAGGCGGTGAGGACTCGGCGTAGAGCTGAGATTCCTGTGTCACTCTGAAAGGCTGGGTGCTCAGGGAGAGAGCGGTGCAGGTCTCTTTCAATCTCATCTGTAGCCAGAGTGCTTGTGCCCAGAGACTGTTCAACCAGCTCAGTGTAATAGCCGGGGTGAGTGGCCATGTCGTTTACAGCCCCTACAGACGGAGAAATCCCAACCAATTAAAAAGAAGATCATGCAGGCATTCCAAAAAAAAAATCTAACCAACAAAACAAACATCTTTTTATGAATTATTTATGCTGAATGAGCACTTCAGTTTAACAACTGAATGATGCTGCTCATCACTACACAAGGCGTGGTGAGTTTAATGCACAACCTGAGAAAAGCATCCACAGCTCTCCCCTCAAGGCCTCAGGAACGCCGCGAACGATCAAATCCCGGGTCTTCCTGGTGAAGAACATACTCGTACCGCGCCCATACTCAGAGAAATGGATGTTCCAAGACTGCTCCTTCATCTTCTCTTTAAGCTATCGACACAAATATTACAAGACCGTAAACGTATTTGTCCCACTGACCACTGCAATTGACCCTGATCTAACATAAGTGTCATGTTCACACTGCAACTAATATTAACAGGAAAACAACAGTTATTAAAAGGGCAGCCAGTAGAATCTGTATTTAATAACCCAAAAACTGCACAGCTCATTTGTTCATCGGGGCCATGCTACGTCAGTCAGCAAGACATCAACAACAGAACGCCTGCACGTGTTTTACCAGATATGTTGGCAGGATTGATTACATGAGTCACAGCCAGGCACAGGTGAGATATGGACATCACATTAGAGAAGACAGCTTTGTTTTGAAAGCTTGTAGATGAATGTGAAGTTGTTAATAGCAACACTGAAGGAGTCTTGTTTATTTCTTGATAAGCATGGCCCCAAATCATAGATTTCAAATAATAAACAGATCCAGTTTGGCTCCAGGTGGAGTCTTTTGTCTTCTTCAAATCTGAGCACCCCTGAAGATTTCTGCTGAGTTTCACGATTGTGTCACTAAACGTGAATGCAGTGGTTTCATACAAAATGCCAGTATAAACAGATGTATTTTCATCTGCACAGACGAACTCTGGTGTTTACCATTTTGGGATCAAGGTTTTCAACATCCTGCGGGTGGAAAACAGTCATGAGCGCCTCGGTGCTCACGGCCTTGCTGCTGTCTTTCTGCCCCACCATCAGAGTCACGTCCTCTGGATTGTCCTCGAAGTGGTTTATGAGAGACTGGCATTCACCTCGTATGGCCTTCGTGACAAAAACACATTATTCCCAATGTCAGACACCACTGCAAACTACACTGAAAATGATAAATAAAACATTCGTGGCACATTACCTCTGACGAAGCAGAGTGCTGCGGGCTGGCGCTAATCCCACACCTGCTACGGATCGTGTTTGCCAGTCGCTGATAGTCGCGCACCTCGGAGAAACGCAGCGCCCTCTTGCCGCGCACACACACCGTTAACGCTCGGCTGTTGGAATCTGGTTTCTCAACATTAACAACCTAGAAGAAAGAAACGATGAAACACACAGTTACAGTTGCGGCTTCGTCAGTTTTCTTTAAGAGAGAACGGTTTTTGTTCTGTGTTTTTTGACCTCTCGCATTGGAATGATGACATGGCACTGGCTTCCATCCTGACTGGCAAAACACAGGTAGTTCTCAGACAGACAGATCTTGCCGAGTGTGTTAAAGTGGCTGAAGGGAACCCACAAGAAACTCTCGTGCACCTCCAGCAGGTTTTCCTCTTTGGGAAGCCTGAAAAATGTCCTGAACTGCTCGCTCTTTGCATGAGCTTCTAGGCCTCTGTGGAGACAGCAGAGCACAAAGTAATGTCATGGGAAAAATGTCACATTTAAGGTTTTTTTTATTAGCCTCCAACCTTTCATTCCCAACAGTCTTCCAATGGCATCTATTTCAAAATGATCCATACTGCTTAAATATTATCATAACCATAAAACAACAGGCTATAAATCCTAAGGAGACTGACATCAAATGACGAGATGGAATATGCACTCACAAGGGTAAAAGTAAACAATTTTAACGACCTGGCTCCGGCAAGCTTGTGTGCGACCTGCCTGGCAGTCCAGGCAGCTTACAGCAAACATAAATCCTATCTGACTCGAGTCATACTTTATGTTTACTTTGGTGCTTCAAGTTGGCAGCCAGCACTAACAGGATCAAGCAAAGCTGCGCTGCGCAGCATGCAGAACAGTACCTCTTGGTAATCTGCAGGGGGTCCGACAGTGCTGGCTCTCTCTGGAAGGACTCTTTATCAAAAAGACGCTTGATGGAGTAGTCGGCCAGCTTTTCCATGATGACGAACGTCTCGTTCAGGTGCAGCAGCATGGAGAAGTAGTGGTCCTCTCCGTGAGCCAAAACATGGATGCTCTCAGTCAGAATAACATTCGAGGTTTTCTCAAGTCTCCAGATCTCATCCCAGGAGATGACCAGTTTAACTGCACGGTCACCGTGATGAGGGGAAATAAAAATAGAAGTGTTTCAAATAAATTGCTGGTACAAATGATTCCTAAAACCTAAAAAGCTGTCATTACCAAGAGGTTTTTTCTATGGGCAAGAAAAAAGGAAAGAATCTGAGGCCAATGAAACCCCACGATGTCAGCCATTAGCAGCTGTCCCACTCTTTGTTATCACCAATCAACTTTATAAAGATAAGTGGCAGCATGTTATGAATGGCAAGAAACGACTTACCCTCAGCTCCCAGAAGGTATGAATAGAAGCACAGGAAGTTGGTGCTGAGGTAGAGCCAGCCCTGACAGGGCACTTTGCCTTTCCAGTAGCTGCACGAGTAATATGTGACCAGCTTTTCCTCCGGTGGCAGCTCAAACCACTTTTCAAACCTCAAGTGGGCTTCTCTGAACTTCTCAGGATCATCCTCCTGCACCAAGCACGTCTTCCCCTCTTCAGCAATAAGACCCTAAAATATGAAACACACAGGGTTGCTCCAGGTTGGGGGCATGCAATAAAGCAATGCAGCATGCTCATTAAAGCTGCTGTAATGAACATAGTTAGTGGAGAAAAATGAAACTTTCATAAAGCCTTACTCTTATTTTGCCCTGTACAAAGCTGGTAATGTCTTCACTAGAGTCAAAAACAGAGAGCGTCCTCATGATGTTCTGCTGCAGCCAATCCCAGTGCTGAACAATCTCCTCTTTGGTGACACCTGACCCAAAATAATAAGACTGAGGTCAGCTTAATCTCAGAAATGCTGCAAGGACTAGTGAACAGAAAGCAATGCAGACATGAAAATGCAGGGACATACCACATGCTATTGACCAGTACACCTGTGAGTCTGGCGTGTGGTGCAGAATGCGATACGGTGCAACTTTGGAAGTGGAGTCCAACACAGTATCCAGGGTTCCCACGAGGAGGCCTGGAGCATAAAGTACAATGATGTGTTTACCACTAATACTGCTACTTTAAGCCATTTAACAAGTCTGAAAACCAGAAAGACAAACATCAGATTTGCATATGAATCCTGACAGAAGCCTTCAATAACTATTTGATTAATAATTAGCATCATGCGCTGAACCATTTGCCTGCGTCTAAAAAGATGTACAACAAAATCAGCGTCAGTTAGTCTGTGTGGGCTCCTCCCTTCATTCTTTACAGCTGGATCTCAGACCGTGTTAAACTCACACTGACAGGGGAAATGAATGATCCCCCAGGTCCTCATAAGGCCTAAAATTAGCTAAATCTGCTACAACTTCTTTCTGATGTGCCCTCTATGAATAATTAACAAGGTCGCAGTGAAACCACTCTCTTATGCATCGCGTCAGCACTTGAGTGGCCACCCTGCTGAACAGCTCCCAGCATGCTCTAATGATGAGCTGCCCAGTGGTAACGCATTCAGCAGATCAAAGAAACATGGTTCACATGATTTATGTTCTCATCAGTGTAGAGCACGCAGAGCAGAGGATGGTGATACTTCAGGAGCTCCAGCTAGGGGAAAAAAACTTCAAGTGAAGCGCTCTGTGTACCACACCGTAGTATTCAATCTCCATTATCATTAAAACAGACGGTTATGACATCAGTACGGTTTAAGCCACTGAGAGCATCATTCACTGCCACAGTCTAACAGATGGTTAATAGATCATCTAAGTACTACATCTAAGTTTTAACGATCCAAGTTTGTAAAGGAGGTCCTGCAAGTTGAATAGGAATAGGAGGGTTTTGAGGTGCACTTGATGCTGTATAATTTACAGGAAATACCACCATTACCTGAGCATGTGTGCAAAAACTGTTTCTGACAGTTCGGCTTGGTACAATTAATATGTAACACTATAAAAATGCATTTAAGGTTTATTTGGGTTAATAACAGAATAATGACAACATATAGGATTAAGGTGGAAAATAAATATAAAAACAGGAAATCGAGTTCATAATAATTCACGAGTAGCGTGATCTAATAATATCCTCCAGAAATGCTTAATATACATTTATGTAGCCCATATTGAGAGAACGGAAGATGATATTACACATGTGCTAAAGCAGATGTTCAGCAGATACAGTTCATGTAGCAGCGGATAATTAGCTGATTCAACTGAAAACGTGTCACTGCTGTAATAAGTAAGAAATGTAACTATAAATGTATGTTAGTCCAACAGCTCTGGGTTTCAATCTCCTGGACAGAACAAGCCATTTAAACCCATAATCTTAATCACAAGTAAAACATGCTGAACTTTTTCATTTTATTTTGTCATGCTCAATCAAAACTAATCAACCCGCAGACAGTAGTAAGAATCCATCATTTTCTCTGTCTGCTAAAAAAACATGATTTCTCGTTTTTTGTCACTCAAGTAAGCTCCACAAGGTCGCTGATGCATTTACTCAGGAGCAGTCCCTGACACTGCGGTGACACTACAATTGCTTAATTCCTGACCTGCGTGAGAAAGAGGTGCAAATGTTCACAAAATGACCCAGAACACCAGCGGAATGTTGTTCTTTGAATGTTGTTCTTTTTAAGCTGGTAAAGTCAGCAACCAAAACACTCGCCTCGCTTTTGTTAGTTGCAAAATTTTTGAGTAACACAACAATAGTTTCGAAAAAGTGAAAGCATACTGCAACACACAACCCCAAGGAACAAGTCAGCAGGAAATGAAAATAGCTGTGTAGTGCACAGACTGTCTCCCTACGCAGCCCCCTCACTGTCAACTCTGCTGTAGCAAACATCAAACAAACCAATCAGCCAATGAACTGACACGTACTACGTAACCCAGCTGTTCACTGCTTAAGCTGACTCCTGTAATTTGGACCAAGGGCTCAAACCTGTTGCAACGAGCCTTTTCCCCCCTCTGTCTCTGTCTCTCTATCGAAGAGTGGGCTGCTTCACAGCACCCGCCCTATCAGTGGCACACAGCTAGTTAACGAGGCAAATTCACTGCGAATTAACCAGCTAATAACTTGCGATACTTGATGTGTTTTTGCGGAGCCGCAGCAGCTGTCCCGAAAAAACGAGGTGAAAACAAAACCGCGAACGTTACCTGTCAAACCGCCACCACCTTCTCCGTACCCTCGCCTCCTCTGCAGCACGAAATACTCGTTATCCTTCTCGGTGACCCATAATTTAAAGGCGTTTTTCAGCAGGATCTCTTCGGGTTTGAGCCACATGTTTCTAATGTCGCGAAGTTATCTGTCAAACCGACTTGACATGTCACGGTTATCTGTAACGGACCCCGACAGCAAACCCGTGGACATTTGTTTGTGTCCCAATCCCTCCCTTCCCACGTCGACAAGAAATGCTGCCAGAACCGCGAGGCATTGTGGGATTGTAGTTTCTGGCGAGGAGGAGGCGCTGTAGGCGCGTCACACTGGGAAAGCGCAAACTACAGAATAATTAAACTGTAGTAACTTTCATCTATTTATTCTTTATTTATTTCAATTTCCCTGATGGATTCTTCCTAAGGGATTAATAGAGTTTTATGTAATCTAATAATCCCATGACAGGGGAATTTGCATTTTACAGCCGCTCAAGAAGAGAAGAAGGATATAAAATAAAATATATATCAATACACCTACACACATATACATATCCACTCATATACATAAATCACAACACAGACTTACCACTATATACATTTGTAGCTGGTAGTATTGTGTACAGCATACACAGTATGCAATATGGGTGGGAGTGTAAATAAATTAAATGCATATTTACTATAAGTAAAAGTGTGCATAAGTTATGGCAGTGGAGGTAAAGTGTCCAGTGACTCAGAACATCATGATGTGTTATAGAGTCTAACTGCTGTTGGGATGAATGACCTGTGAAAGCTCCTTCCTGCAGCGAGGATGTTTCAGTCTCTGACTGAAGGAGCTGCTCAGCGCCCCCACGGTCTCGTGCAGAGGGTGATGGGGGTCGTCCATAATGGATGTCAGCTTTGCTAACAGCCTCCTCTCACCCATCACCCCACCCCACAACAGCATAGAATAGGGCAGATGTTACAACTGAATCATAAAAAGTCTTTAGCAGAGTCCTGCAGTGACTCGACTCTGGCCCTTCTTATACAGGACGTCTGTGTTTGTAGTCCAGTCCAGCCTGTTGTTGAGGTGAACACCCAGGTATTTGTAAGAGAGCACTGTCTCAATGTCCTTTCCCTGGATGTTCACCGGTGTTGTAGTGCGTGACTTCCTCCTGAAGTCTCTGACCATTTGTTAATGTCTGCTGTATTCTGTATTGATGCACCAAACACTCCCCACTTTTTCTAGTCTCTTCCAATAATGGGATTTATAAATAGAAAAGTATAAATCAAACACTGAGGCTCAATATTAATGTTAACCCCCACACCTTTAAAATATTTCAAAACACTCTCATTTTGTGTGTCTGTGCTCCAAGTACTGCAGTAGTACTGTCTTCCTATAAAACTATATAACTAATTCAAATGTTGCTTCGTAGCGTTCGTATTAAACAGACCAAAACAGTTATGATTAAATAAAGTGTGGACAGCTTCCATCGCCGTGAACTTATTTAAGTCATTCACATCAGTAGTTTCTCTCATCCTGAACCACGTTTAGAAATCTGTGCATGTTGCTCCCCCTGCTGGTTACTTCACTACACTCATCTGACAGTCACAGACTTGCTGACGTCATAAAAATAATGCAAGTAAGGGTCACCATGTGCTTATGTGCATTTAGAAAACTCCTCTCTCTCACACACACACACACATAAGGAAGCTCATCTTTACCTCTATACTCTGAGAAAAATGTATTGACAAGTTTCAGGCTGACAGAACAAAAATGAAGTAATGCAGCATTAGTAAAATATGGATTTTTGTGTTCAAAAACTGCATTTGAATGTACAATATTATAATTTGTATAAAATATGAACTATAATAGTTCAACTAGTGGGGAGCTGATGAAAATGTTTGATGTTCTTTACTATTATGAGTAATTAAAAGTGTAATTGACATTGTCAGAGAAATGAAGCTATATTAAACATTTTTGTGTTTACAGCTATCTGCTTAAAAATACACAATTAATCATAGATTGGCCACCTCAAAGTATATTTCCATGCATGTTTGCACATTTCAGTAAATCACTGCACCTGCTCCCCATTCTAGGAAGTTATAAAGAAATGTGCCGTTACAGAAGTTTACCAGGAACTGCTGAAACTCAGCTTGGGCCACAATGAAGGATCATCATCAAGGAATAAAGTCCCGAAGGCACAATTTAACAAATATCACTTTTATTATGAATAATCCTGCTATGGATTATCACTGACACATCAAGCCAATGTTCTACAACCAGAACAGAATTCATCTGAGGTTGAGAAACCCAGAGTGAAGCTCACACATGTTCAGCTTTCCTCATCTGATCATACCACTGAAGCAGATCCACTCTGCTCTGCTTCTGAAGAGTCACTGTGTGAGATTGGTATTGAAATCACTGGAAAATACACAGCCCGCAGTGGTGTGACTGAACAGCCCCGTGTTTGAACAATATACATCAATTCTGCTTTTATAGCCATCCACGACGTGCAGGGAGATATCAGGGTTAGTGCTCTCACAGCGCCAGTCTTCCTTCTCTGGTTCACATGTGCAACATTCATGTTTTTGTCCATCGAGCCGCTCCGTAGTGCGTCACCGCAAATAATATTCAATTGCAGCAGAGAATGCAGCAAAGCCTCCACATCCCAGGACACCAGCTTTCAGACCAGCTACAAAACAGGAAAAGAAACATGAGGACAGGAGCGATACATTTGATTCAGCACAAACTATTAGTAAATAAATTAGGTTGCACTCCACAGCTAGACTGTGTGTGTGTGGCTTAAAAAATAATAACTAATAAATAAATAAGGTGGCATACCACGAAAGCCAATAGCTCCTCCAGTCACGCAGCCACTGTACACGGCATTCTTCCAGTCAGATTTGCCTCTGTGCTGCAAATGAAAAACAGACACAAAAAAACTGTTATTACAATACGTCACCCTCTGAAAATAATGGAATAATGAAAAAATTTTAAAACAAAAGTTTTAGTTTTGCCTAAATCATCATATTTTCAATGTTTGGTTCAGTTCAGCACCTCTTTAAACAGTCTGGATCAGAAGAAATGTGACAAAGCAAGGATGTCAAACTCTGGATATTATGCTTAATCTCTGGGCTCTGCAGTTTTAGGGATTTTCCAGGCTTGGAATTGGCTAAACACAGTAGGTCCATATGACATCAGCAGAGAAATCTGTCTATTAGTCTGCTCTTATAAACTGAAATGCCTGTTATATTTGTGTAAACATGAGCAAACTAAAAAAAAAACTGGGTTTAAAAGCTACTTGATTACAAAACTAGCCAACTTTCTTCTGGTTTCAGATAAAATGTCACTGTGGGGCACCAAAAATCTCCATATGCAGGAAAAACATTGGGTATTTGGTCTTTCTGAAGCTGTGTTACTGATTCACAAAGTCTTAACATGATCTCATCCATTCCCTGCTACGTTACACTGACTAAGAGACACACTGTAAATAAATGATCTTTGCTCATTTAGCCTTTTGTTTCTGCGCTCCAGTTTGATGTTATATATCAACGATGAGTTTGTGACCTACTGATTCTATGATGCACTCCGTACATGAGAACATGGCCCCCACAATGGCAAAGTTCTTGGCATAGGACATCCCCCGCTGGCCCATGTCTTTTAGAACCTCTCGTGCTGTTGGGGTTCTCAAGGGGTCTTTGGGGTCGAAACCAACATTGGAATCAATTCCAGCTGTGAAAACACCAAAAGCTCCTCCAAGGACGAACCCTGTGGTAAGCGAAAAACACCATCAGACTCTGCAATTTATAATTTGTACAGATCTTTGCTGTCTGTGAACTGGATGGCGATATTTGGGCAATAATGTAACATTATTATAAGCTAATCGTCGGATTTTGGTTATTTGGAAAGCCTTCAAATGTCTTTTATTTGATCAAAAATTTTAATGAGTGTACACAACATCAATGAGAGTTTTTGCTTTGATACGGTGTCTGATTCAAGTGATTTAAGTGTTACAGCTCTCCCATGTGGACCATCGTCACACAGCTGAGCTGACCCACGGAACTAAAGATCTGCTTTCCACTTGAAGGTGCCAAAACAGCCAAACGCACACAGAAATGTTAAACTTTTGTTTTACACTCTCAGTGTCGTCGCTTACCTCCCACACAGGCCAGCAAAGACTTGAAGGCGCAGCTCTCCATCCCCCTCTCGATCATCTTCTGATCGTCGGTTTTCGGAGGCACGGGCAGGCCCCCCATCACGGCGGGATTCAGGTCCTTCACGGGCCTCTTTTCCCCGATAAGATGCTCCAGAATCATACTGTACTGAATAGTGGGGCTGTCCACGCTCGGACCAGGTGTTGCTGGACCTTGTGAACTGGTAGCAGGGAAACCTGCAGCGCCCGTGGAGGCCGCCATGTTTCTCAATGACACTGCTTTCAGGTAAATGTAGTCGAGAGACGAGCACCAGCACGTTCGTCACATTTGTCTGAAATAAAGCAATTAAAGTATTTCGTTTGACAACAATACGAGTGAACAACGACGGGTGAATGATCTATGTATATTCTTGTTTATTTTAATTAAAATGTTATTCTCTGACTGAAAGATTTGTGTAATTCATGTTGGCACATTCGACACAAAGTCAACCCACAGTTAAAGCGATTTTCCCCCTCCAGCACTTCATAGTTGTATGTATCCACTATTTAGAGCTTATCGATTACTGTATATCTTATCCTTTTTCATCATATTTCAGTACTTTATCTATCGTTACTTTTACAACATTAAATATACAAAAAATACTGGGCATTTACACGTAACGTGGTTTCTCTTTTTTGTATTTTTAAATGCCTTTTTGTTGTTTTATTAAGTACAGTCGTTGCTTAAATAAAGTGTAGCTCACTGACTGAGTGGACAGCTGAGGGGAAAACGCTGTTCCTGATTTTCTATCTTTATTTTCTCCTGTCCGGTCAAAGGAAAGACCACATTTCCCAGAAAACCCCAAACACTGCGCCAAAGCAAACACGCCAAACTCGCGTCGCGCGCTCCACCTACCGGCTCGGGCTCGCACGGCTGTTGGTGACACCTTATTGACTTGCGTGCGCGAGGCAGCAACGGCAGCAACGGCAGCATCCTGTTCGCAGAGCAGCACCACCGCAGCACGGAACAGGTGAGATTAATTAATGCTCGTTTATCTCTGACAGCCTGTGTGGGTTCTCCTTTTTTTTTTTTCGCGTTACTTGGGATAAAATGTGTAAACTTTACCGTTGAGGCTCTGCCTTTCTCGGCGTCTCTTATTAAAGAATGGGCCAGAGAGAGTCACTCGGGATCAGTTGGTTTGCCGAGTTGCATCAACGTTGAAGTCACTGACGGTAGTCACCGTAGACGTGTAACGACTATTCGCTGTGAGCGCAGACGCGTTCGTCCTCAAATGATAATAACGTCTGTCATAAAATTATAGCCCGAGCCGAGGACGTGTTGTTTTCACGCTAATTGAACGTGTCACTGTAGGACTGCAGCGTTGGCCAGCAGAAAGTGGACCAACACCACCAACGCGGGATTTCATGTCCCGTTTTCCATCGCTTCAGATGTCCATCCTGAATTTTTTAGGTTGCTGGCTAAGGTTGCAGCATCACGAGTCCAGTGCGATATGTATTCACGCCTTCTTTCTAAACATGAAAATTAAAGCTACTGAAACGGTACTGGTGTCGACTGGCTGTGTAATATTTTCCCTGGCAGCTCCGTGAGTTTTGTCCTGTGGGCAGAACGTGTCAACTTAACTGGTCTGTGTATTACACCTAAAATCTCTCGGAACTTTAGAAATCCTTTTCTTTGACCTTTTTATATTTATTTGTAATTGTGTTGATGTAGAATCTTTCTAATATAAATATTTTAACGCGCTGGAATCACCTGCTGTAAAGTGGAAAATACCCCCAAGTTGCTCTTAAAGCCCCCACAAAGCAGGTCATTCAGGTTCTGGTTTCCGCTTAGATATTTATATCCAGTAGCTTGAGTTTTTTTTTTAATCTTGTTTCTTCTCCAACACTCCTCCCTTAGAGATAAAGTTACTACTAATACATTTCCCAGATTAGCTGCGTTGTGCAGGGTTTATGTAAATTTTGTTGCTAATGGCAGATTACCTTCAAAAACCACCTCAGGGTGCTGCAAGCTGTTTTCTTCCAGCCATTTGTTCCTAATTAGAGGAGTTCTATGTGAAGCTGTCAAACATGTCTTTGTTGTGCTTTCTTGCAGCTACTTGTAAAAGTTTGCTGGTTATGTTTGAGGAGATCCTTAAATGTTTCATTATGACAAATTTATCCTGACTAAGCTACCACATTAAATTTCTCTCACGCCACGTAACCTTTGCATGTAAACTACACTACAGGACTGTTCCAGAAACATCAGCCCAGGGTCTGACAGTCATGCTTGAACAATGCAAAAGTGGACATTATAGCAATGAGGGGAAAATTAAGAAGCCAAATAAATATCTTAATTGCAGAGCTCTCTTTATTGTCTAGTGAATTGGGGGGACAAATGATGGCTTTCACTTTCTTCTGTTCTTTTTTTGAGTATGCAAAGAGAAAAGCCAGTTCAAACATAAGCACTGCGCCATTCCCTGTGAGTTTTGTTTTTAGGTAATTGAAGGCTTTGCTTTTCTCATGGTTAACCATCCAAGAAGGGGAAATACTTATTTGGTCTGTGTTCGGGACGCGGAAAAGCACTATGGGATGTTGGCCATATGTCAGCAGAACGATGGGCAGTATGACTGTAGCACAGAGTAAAGTGGATACATCAGCTTGTTCATTTCTGAACATTTAGAGGCTCCTGCCTTTTCTCAGTCTGTGATATAGACACCGATGAGCCACAACATTAAAACTACTGACAGACGAAGTGGGTGTAATCCATCCCAGGGAAATCCACCTGGATATTGTACTCACACATACACATACCTAAGCATTACAGCAAACCAAGAACACACACTCCTTGTGGCAACAGCCCTCCATACAGGATTGTGTCCTCTTTAACATGGAAAAGCCTAGTTAGGAATTGGAAGAGGACCGTGACACGGAGTCTGGAGTAATGACCCGGTTTCCCCTCTTCATATTTCACAATCCCATTGATCATCTGTGGGATGTGTTGGAACAAGTCCAGTCCATAGTGGCCCCATTCCATTACCCATAGGACCCAGATGATCTGCCGCCAACATCCCAGTGCCAGACACCACAGACATCCTGCACCTGTAACTGCCACAGGTCAGAGTTTATTTACCATCACAAAGAGGACGCATATTAGGCTGAATGTTTTAATATTGTGGTTGATCAGTGTGTCTTGTTTAAAATGGTTTACAGCCAAAAAATGACAAAACTAATAGGATTGGTAACTTTGCAGCAGAGGTACTCGAGTGTGTCTTTGTTAAGCCTGGAGCCATTTGTTCTATAGTTTCTCTCATCCTCTGTTCAACTCATTATCCACATCATTTCCCATAATTAGTGTGATATTTATAGCCAGGGTTCATGTCGGGATCACCGTTGTCAATCAGTGGAATGGCTTGTTTTGTTAGACAGAATATTGTTTTGAGTGATCTCCTTCACTGTTCTGCTCATTGGAAAGAATTTCAAGGTCTCGTCTTAGTGCTGTCTCAGACACTCAGGAATACCTCCTTTAAGTTAGCGATGCTGCTAAGGGATAGGGAGAGGAAAGTTAATGCTGGAGTCCTTCATCCACATGCTGTAATGGATATACTGTGTGAAATGAGTCTGCACTGGGGCAACCTTGTCCTGATTTAGTAAGAACAGTGAAAGGCAGGTACTGCAGTGCTCTGTGCTTAGTGACTGATGTTAAGCTCTTTGCCTGGTTACTTCATATAGAATGACATACCAGCATAATAATGACCTTCTGACTCAGTGCAAATCTTAAGACATCAGTCTTTGGTCTTATACTCACATGCACACTGCCCAGACATCCAACACTCCAATATAACCAACAAGTGCTTAAAAGTAGCTTGAGGGCTGTGAACAAATAACATAGTTAGTTTCTAAATCTGTGGGCATGCTGTTATAATGTAGGTGGGGGTAGAGGTTAAGTGGAATAACTAAATGACCACTTGGCATTGTTTCAGGAGTCAGGTGTGGGGCATTGGTGAGTATTGTAGGTCCTGAATTCATCATGTGTAGTGTACCCTGCAGTGTCCTTTCAGTGATGTGGAAGAACAGTTCTTTACATATTTTAGACATCTCTCTTAACTGCTTGCATCATTTAAAGATCTGCCTCATCTATAAATAGCTTTGTGGACACTTACAGCTTGAGGAAGCAAGAGTAAAAGAGAAAGTACCATGCTGTTTTTTACTTTTGTTTTTGTTATTTTTTAGGTATTGTTGTGTTGAAAGTGTGTGTGTGTGTGTGTGTGTGTGTGTGTGTGTGTGTGTGTGTGTGTGTGTGTGTGTGTGTGTGTGTGTGTGTGTTTAAAAGCAGGTCTATCTGTGGTGGGGGCTATAAAGAAGGACT
>VOQJ01021910.1:3047-13592 GCA_015052665.1 Apistogramma diplotaenia | reverse complement strand
AGATGAGGGGGGGGGGGGGGGGTTGGTGGGGGGTCAGCTTTGTGTGTGTGTGTGTGTGTGTGTGTGTGTGTGTGTGTGTGTGTGTGTGTGTGTGTGTGTGTGTGTGTGTGTGTGTGTTAAATCACACTCAGGATCTGGGCGTGAAACTGCGTGCCTCAAAGAAGCATTCTCAACTGTTACTAAACTCTCTGGATGCCCCTTTTAAACTGCAGTTTTTTGTGGTGGCATGAGGGTGCGGTCATACCAAGTTCTTCAGTTTACCACTTGCCACAAACTGGAGCCTGTTCCAGCCCAGCCCAGAGTGCAGTACACTCTCTGCCCACATGCTCCACGGCCTTGGCGTGCTGTACGTTGTAGAATTCAAATTACATCAGTATGGGAGAGCATAAAATGCTGACCCCTCCACAAATGATCCGCCTTCATATTTTGGTGTGTTTCTGAGACAAAGGTTGGCTTTGTCAGTGTCAGTGGCCTCTGTTTGTGTGGAAAGAGCCTACAGATAATGTAGAAGTATTTACAATATTGTCATAAATCAGTCATTATTTTTCAGAATCAATTTCCAGTAGTAAGTAAAAAAAACAGAAGAAGACTTGTGTTTTGTTCAATTTAAGAATACAGTGGAAGTGTTCTCTCTCTCACACCACACACACTTTCAGGTTAAATCAAACTGAACAATGTAGAGGAACCTGCCTTACACTGTGAGCCCCCTTAATAAAAATTATTATTGTTATTCACAAAGGGCCACACGTGTCATATGTTGTTGATCTTTCAGGCCTTAGGGTCCATTTTGTTGCTCCTTTGTGTTCCTCACATGTAAGGAAAAGTCTGGAAAAACTGAGTGCAGAAAAACTTGCCCGTGGCTGTGACTGTTGCTTTCTTTACTTTTGTATGAGAGAGTGAAAGAGGCAACAGCACACAGCACAGCAGTTGGCAGCTTGCAGTACTTCCTCATCCTGACTGCTGTATGGAGGCAGAAAGCCGTTGTTCCTGACCATTCGTTTTCACCCTCAGCCTCTGTAAAGCTCAGTGAAGGACACGTCTTTTGGTCATTTGTGCTGCAGGGTACTCAGGCAGAGGGTAGGACAGCTCCCAAACACGTGAGTCAACTGCAGTGTTGTTTGTTTTAAACTCGAGCGTTTTCTCTGTCACCCGTCTGCCATCACTATCTCATTACTCTCTTCTTTCCTATGGATAATGGCTTTTACTTTAGATGAATATAAGATTGGTGTCTGTTAGATTATAATAGAATAGCTTGAACTCACTGAAGTCAGTAAATTTTTTATTACATTAAAGTTTATTTAGCTCAGGTCTTGTTGCCACAGAGCCAAACAGGAACAAAGTAAAGAGGATGTGATGATTCAGAGTAACATTTGACCTACTAACGTATTTTATACGCTGTCCATTGTAGTTTGAAGCATTTCATATGCTTATTAGTTGAATCCTTCACACTGCTGCTTTTGCTGGTCTGTGAAGCAGTGCCCTTGGTCTGGTGGTAATGACATACTTCACTTTAACATAGCTGCAAAGCTTTGGCTTGTTCTGGTGTTTGAATCTTTCTACTGTACTATTCTCTAAGGATGGAACCAAATAACTGCTTGTATCAATGGCAAAGACAGTAAATTCCTTTGTAGGACTGCAGTTTCCCTCTATGATAACTTCTTTCATTTTTTCTTTAAGGGCTGCATAAATGAATTGGCAGGATGTTCATTCTTATGCACAGAGAGTGATGGATGGATATAGTTCACTTCCATCAGTTTTATATTCTACACACAAACTAAAGTACTGCAGTGCTTGTCCTGCACTGTGCCAGCATTTGTATTTAAGGTCAGAGAATGGCCAGAACTGTTATGCTTGGATTTGTCTCTGTGATATGAGACTATTTGTGGTCGTGGCAAGCTGAGCTGGCAAGGTTACATATTTGCACGATGAATTTCTTGGACTGAGGGTGGTATTTCAATAATGTAATCTACATTATTGTGATGAATTTACATGGAGTAGTTTCATTACAATTAAAGTAATATGTTAAGGGATGTGAAGGCAGGAACTTGGTTGTAAAACCTGAAATGAAGATGTGTGTGGTTGCATTTGTTGACCTTTCATATATCTCAGCTTGGTCTGATTTAGTTTGCTGCTTACATTGTGTGTCAGTTCTGATCTTGGTTATGTAATGGAAGCATATTGTCCTTCCTCCTGGCTTGTATCAGAACAGAGATCATTTTAAGCCCAAACTGAGGACTGCTGTCAGTTGCTCTAGACTCCATGTGTTTTCTCCTTATCTCCTGTTAGCAGCACAGTCCAGCAGCAACCGTCAGAATTTTGGAGAAACTCCTCGTCCTCTCTCTCATATTCAGCCTTCATACCATCTTGCCAATTTTGGAAGCAATATAATTAAGGCAGATGACAACCTATTACTGTTAGGTTTTTTCCTAAGACAGAAGAGACCAACACGACACAAACTGAGTTTTATGAGTTGCTCTCATGAGAGGGTGCAATCCGTGGTGAGACATCTCGGTGAGAGTTCAGCACGTATTGACACACCTCGACTACACAGCGCAGCTCTTTTATTCA
Source organism: Apistogramma diplotaenia (assembly GCA_015052665.1). Taxonomy (NCBI): domain Eukaryota; kingdom Metazoa; phylum Chordata; class Actinopteri; order Cichliformes; family Cichlidae; genus Apistogramma; species Apistogramma diplotaenia. Next base: position 11,024 of record VOQJ01021910.1, on the reverse strand, counting down.
AAAGCAGGAAAAGATAAAACAACAGGCAAACGCAGACAGTCACATGCTTATCAAGTTCTTCTCATGAAACAGTTATCTTGCAGCAACAGTGGAGCCAGGCATCAGGGCGTCACACAGTGACCTTGACAGTGACCTGAAGAGACTGCTCTTGGTTGATTATGTGACACTGATTAACACCAAATACATGGGATCATAAATGACTGAATCATCATAAAGGTTTCAGCAGTTACAAATTAAAAAATACCTAACAATTACTTACTGCTGTGGTGGCTGCAAATTATATTTGCCTTTCTAAAAGGGTATTTTTTCACAGCAGATTCCATATTTAGCTTTTTACAAATCATGTAGAAGTCTCAATGTCATCATCCAACATATGAGTTTTATCAGACTCTGAATGCTGCAGTGTAAAAAAACACTCAATGACATCTTTCTTTTAGCGAATGTGCTGTTTACATGTGCTGTCTTAGGTTTCAGTTAGCTCAGGTTTAAAATGCAACCCTTCTGTCTGTCTGTGTCTCAAAGACTTTTAGGTTTCACAAGTGGGTCGTTGTAAAATAAGTGGAACAGGGTTTTGGCTCCTGAGAATCATTTCTCTGCAGAGGAACATGAAGAGGTCAGAAATGAGTTCTGCAGCAGCCAAGGGAGGTGGAAACAAAGTGTATCAGCCTTTACACTGTACAGACTTGTACTGTACTTTCAAATGTTATTGTTTTACAATTGTTTGATTTTAATTATTTCAAAATGTTTGCCTACTGCTTACTTCCCTTACATTACATTGAAAAAAAAAAACAATCTGAGATTGAAACATCCTCAAATTTATCTCACTTCCTCATTTAGCCTACAAAGAATTCAGGGCTGGTTGAAAAAAGGGCACAACTTGTGCTTTGCAGTGAGTCGTGCCGTAGTGGTGTAATCTTTATCTGAAGGGAGGTGAAACATCACAGCTGAAGTGTTAGACTACCAGGCCAGGCAGGAGGTAGTCATGGGATATTGCCTAGAGAGGCCTCAAGTATCATATGATGGACCAGCTGGAAAACACATGCTTTTATACAGGCAATAAAGAAATGTAATACTTTGTCTTTAATCAGTCTCTTTGCACCCAAAACTGTGTTCTGAAAAATTACAGTGTAAAATGAACTAAATTGTGTGCTGACTACTAGTTAATGCAGTATTGTATATCCTGCTTTAACTGCAGCATTTCAGTCACTACAGTACAAAATGTATATAAATAGTTGCTATTGGAGTTGGGGAGAAGCTGGCCTTCCTGACTGGCCTGTCATGGGTGCACATGTTTACGGAGACTAGAAGGTATCCTCATTAAGAGTCGTCTGCTGCTCAGAGGATCAGGTTACCACAGTCCTGATCAATAAGTCAGCCTGCCCAGTGGGAGCTACAGAACCTTTTACCAGGATGCTTTTTCTGTGCACTCCACATGAGTGGATTACCCACATCAAATGCACACCTTTAACAGTCACTGTGACCACATCCTGTCCTATTATTGTGCTGCTTTTAAAGAGAACCTGTTGTATTCTTTTCCAGCTCTGTTTTTATTCCAGGACTTTGCTCAAGTAGTTATGCATAATTCTGAGTTTATTAACTTCCAGGCAGCATTCATTGAAGTGTCATCTCAATACCTCGAGAACTGTTCAGCCTATATTCACCAAACTTCATGGTTATATAGCTTATGACCCCAGCAAGATTGGTCACTGTTTCTTAAAAATCCACTCAATAACTGGGTGACAATGGACAGTGTTAATATGGTGCAACGGGCATATATTGACTCACTAAGCAGCGTTCTTGTTTCTGATTGGCTTGAACAGCAGGTAGGTGGGGCTTTAGTGGAGTTGTGTCTGAGATGATCATATTTTCTTGCCTGAGCTGTTGACTCACAGGAATTACTTGTATGTGTGGTGATCTCATTTGAAACTATGGCCATGCTTACCATGAACATCCACAATCAGTACACCATGTCCTACATATGACAGAAAATGAGAAAAAATGTAATAGGTCCACTTCAACCATATTCCTTAAAAATGGTTGTAGTAGACTGCATGTATATCTTTTACTACAAGTGTAAAGATGGTGTGGAGTCTTAGTCAGTGCTGCTGGTCTGAACAAATCTGATAAGAAATGGGTTCTTTCTCCTCCCTCTTGCAGGAAGTGGCTCAATAGTGTTTCTGCTGAAATAACCTAAGCTCACTGCAGAGGTGGCTGCTGGCTTGTATTTTTTGGAACAGCAATAAATGCCACAAGTCAGTGCTAATCCGTTTTGGTCATCTTATTAACCTGAAGCAAATATGTTGCCTATTTTTCTGGGCTTCCGTTTAAGTAATATGTGCCTGTGTAACTGGAAGAAAGCATTATCGAAGGTCTTTCCTGGCTCACAATGGGCCTGTGGGGGGGTCAGACGTCAGTAAGCGTGATCCATCTACATTCAGTAAAGGCAGTTAGTCTGTGGTCGCTTATTTAGCAGAAATATGTGTATGCAGTTGCATTTTTTTTTGTGTTAAACAAAAATGTACATTATGTTTGAGTAAATAAACTCCAGTTAATAGTTTTAAAAAACACACTAATAATTTTCAAATCTATTGTTTCTCACAAAGAGGAGAGGTGGAAATGTAGGCCAAAAATAATAATAAAAAAGATGACTACTATTATAAGTGTCACAGTGTCATATCGTCTTTTCAGAGAGCTTTTTCTAGTTAATGGAAAATCATGTGTTCAAATTGCTGCCTCTGAGGAATAAACACTGAAGCTCAGTGTTGAAACAAAACAGCCTTGACCAAGTCAGTCATGAGCATTCATAAGCCTACTGCAGTGGAAACACACTTAGGTTAGTGCTATTATTATTATTATTATTAATTACCATTTTACCATATTGAACAACTTCTCCTCTCTTTGGGGTCTTTTCTCAGGTGTAGTCCGCTGACACGCAGTAATGATGAAAGCGGGCGCCACCAAGGTGGGGCTGCCCAAGCTGGGACTCCAGGAACGAGTGAGGCAGGCCCCCTCAGGTTCCTCTCCCTCCACCACCACCTCCTCCACAGCCATGAAGACATCCAGATCCTCCAACATGCTGGCCTCAGATCAGCGCCTTAGCAGGGTGAGTCACAGGCATGGCGATTGTGACAGATTTACACTGCTAAGCATGTTAAAACATGATATAACTTCATTAAACTTTGATTATTGGCACTAAGAGCAGATATGTTTCTAGCTGAAAAGAGCCAGCAGTGATGATGCCTTGACAAAGCCCCCACAGGGAGCTGCTGCCTCTGGCTCCCGAATGAAGAAGACTGTAACTACGGGAGCCATTTCAGATCTCGCTGAGGCCCGTCCTCGCAGCCTGTCAGGTAGGAGACTTTCAACAACTGGTCTTACAGACTTTCTTTGGTAGAAAAGAATCCAGTATAATATATAAAGGGGAAAGGACGTCATCTTCATTCAATTATGCAGTTGATGCGTACGCTGCTCAAAAACATTAAACACATCAGGTCTCAATGGGGAAAACAATCATGCTTAATGTTGTGGCTTAATGACATCATCACATCATTTGATGGAAATGAAATGATCAGCAAAGAATAAATGATGCAGCAGGCTAATTCATTTTACAGAAATTCTCAAAAACTCCAAGTGGTACTCTGCTGTTTGTATGGCCCCCACATGGTTGTGTGCATATCTGATGTTGGGGCATGCTTCTAATGAGACAGCAGGTGGTGTCCTAGGGGATCTGATCCCAGATCTGGACCAGGGTGTCATTGACCTGGACAGTCGAAGGGGCAACCTGGCGGCATCAAATGGATCAAAACATAATGTTCCAGAGGTGTTCTATTGGATTTAGCTCAGGCACACGTATTGATGTGCCATCCTGGAGGAGTTGGTCTACCTGTGCAACCTCTGTAGGGTCCAGTATGGCCTCCAGTAGTGGCACTGATCCTAGCCAAATGCAAAACTAGTGAAAAGCAGTCAGAAAAGATGAGAAAGGAAAAAATGTAAGTGGCCTCCACCTGTAAAACCAGTTCAGTTTTTGGAGTTGTCTCATTATTGCCCGTCTAGTAAAGCTGAAACAAATGAAACCCCCTCTGCAACTTAACTGATCAGATCAGTATCCCAGATGTTTAACTGACTCAATGTTATACTCTGATTAAAGTGTCCTTTCATTTTTTGAGCTGTGTATTTTGTGTCAGAGTTGAAGAACTAACCACTTGCAGCCACTAGAGGGCCGCATTTCATCACTAAAATTGTCTAAGAGCTCAACGGGTGCTGGCAGTATTACAGATGCTGCTTTTCACTTCTTACTGTTTTTCTTTCTTTCTTTTTTTCATGTGACTCGTTTTTTCACAGTTTGTTGGCAGTAGTGAGGTGCAGGTGTCTAAGGACTTAGATTCTCAAGATTTATTTTCCAAAAATTAGATATTAGACACATTCATAGCATGTGCCTTAAACATCTGCTCAGCCCTTTGAACAGCACAATATGTTTTGGATGAAACACGTTAAAAACACACAAAAAAAAAACAAACACACACACACACACACACACATGTTCAACTCTGTACATTTGAATGTGTTGATTTTTGATTTTAGAATGAATGTGTCTGGCTTCAGACATGAGCTAATATATGACATCTAAGAAACACAAAGGTTTGCACTTTATGTGAGAAATTATTCTTTGTTAAACCTTTATAGGACACTTATTAAAATACTTAGAAATTTTGAATTTCAATCTTAGAGTTCATTGGAGGACATAAGACTTAATTAAGTTTGTGACATTTTTCAAAATATTTCACTTTATTTTAGAAAAGTTACTATATGTGGCTCCTTTCATTTAAGTGGTAAATAAATATATAACAAGTGTATCTATAAAAAGTACAAGAAAAACTGGGCATAATAATATGTGTTTATGTTCTTATATTTATCTTTAATTTGTGCAGAAAATTGTGAAACATCGTGGATAAAAATGCAGAACTATAATTTCCCTGAACCCAAAGATCTGCCATTTCTGTACCCACAGACATTCAAATTAAAATCAGAGATTTTTTTCTTTTTTGCATTTTGGTTAGTAAAAGATGGTTATCATAAGCTGCAAATTAATTTCATGTACTTTGACTGACTGATTGAGTAATTGTTTCAACTTTGATACTGAATACTTTGGCTGGAACCCTACTTTAACATAGGTTTTGAAATATTTGATTTGAATGTGAGAGCTGGTACAACCAAGAATAGCCACATATATGACAAATACAAGAGATTTAAATAAAGTGGAAATCCTTCACTCAATTACCATATTGAATGCATAACATTCCCAATGTAATGTCTTCATTTTACACAGTTAGTGAATTGAGGTCTTTATTTGTTCACAATATTTTTTGATCTTAATATGTGTCCAACTTTAACAGCATCGTTCTTACTGTGGTGTGCAAACAAGAGCATAATTATAAAAGCTGATTTTGGAGAAGTGTTTGGGGTGCTTGAATGGTTAGACTCTGTAAGAATTGTAATATTATTGATAAGTATATCAATAAAATAGATATATTTTATATATAAAATAGAGAGGAAAACTTGTGATTTAAAAATATGGTTTAGATCTCCACAGGCTCCAGCACCAGTTACAGTAGCTCTCTAACATTTGCATGATGAACTGTCTGGGATTAAAGGATGCCAAGGCTCAATGTTGGGTTTAGCACTAGGATGTTAAGTAATGATAGCTCAGTGGGTAGTACTTTATCTTTGGCAAACTAGGATGCAAGAAAGTTTAAATAAATGTATTTTACTATCCACGGCCTTCCTTATGTGTTGGTTTTGCACTGCATTAGCTCCTGAATAAACAGAACTACATGATAGCAAAATGTATATTACATGTTAAACAAATATGGTGGGTGATAATGACGGGGATTTGTTTGCAGTAATTAATGTTGTGCATACCCTTGGAAATCGGCTGTGTGGGAGAAAGCTGTGTTTGTTTATGGCAGCCCATCCACACAGTGTGTGGATGCTGTGCTCTGGTGAATTTGTTCTTCAAAGGGCTCTTGTGCTGAAGCGCAGATAATTGAATTCCACTTGACAAAAGACTCCAGAGGAGCTGAGAAACCACTGCCAAGCGAGGCTCTCGGTCCTTTCATACACAATTAGACCATGATCAGCTTTCACTGGATTGGGCTCTAATTAACCAAAGTTTGCTTTTTCAAAGCATTTTCACACCCAAGGACAAGAACAGATGCCCAATTTGTGCTGTTCATGATAAATTCATTACAAACTTGCTTTGGCCTAGTTTTGCTTAGATTTTTGGTATCCAATTCAACTTAAATCCAGCAATATATCAGAGAGGAAAACCTCTTTAAAATAGAGTTGTGCTGCTGTCATGAGACTGCATTTTGTATCAGAGGAATCTTTTACGTAACAGAAGCTCACTTTGAGATTGTTTTTCATCTCGGTTGCTGATCTCAAAGGGTTTTTAGTTTGACTGCAGAAATGCAAACATCCAAAAGATTTTATCACCTTCATTTTCCTTTAACATGTTCAAATCCCCAAATATATTCATCAAATAGATTTAATCCAAATATGAACTCAGCTTACACTCACTTAGTATAAACTTCTAAAGGGAAGCCTCGGCTCACAGGCATATGCCAGCCTTGTGTATAGTATTAGGACAACTGTAAACAAGGAGCGGATGTTTTTGCTGTGTGAGTCCCTTCTGTCCAACTGTGTTATTCTGCACCTGGAATGAGACCGAGCACATCAAGACATGTAGATAGACAATAAGTGATATGTCAAACCTGTCTCACAAAAAACAAGCCTATATGACTGATGGTCAGCCTTGCATACAGCTCATGGCAATCATCTTCAAGCTTGCTGCTTTCAAAAGTAAATCAGATCTTTTGAAATACTCACACGGGAAGAATGACAGGATTTGAATATAGATTAGGGTGGTGCTCTGTGGGTTTTCAAGCCGTTTGAGATGTAATGCTTTGAAATGTCTTGGGTGTTTTTGCATTTATTGATGTGGAAGAGAAGAAAAGCATCTGTTTGAAGAAGATTTAGTTTTTGAGTGAGGAGAAAAGTAAAATATTCAACATTTGCATCGTGACATTTTGGAAGAAAAATGTCACGATGTGAATGTGTCATCGGGTTTGCCTCAGTGAGACCGTCACCCTTCACGCTAGTCATGAACGCATGAGCTGCTCCCTAGTGGATAAGTGACATTACATGCTGACATGAAGCCATCAAGGCTCACGGGGCTCTGAGGCACGCTGCAGCAGAACTGTCATCATACCTGTCAAGCAGTAATTGAGTCTTTTCTCAGAAGCTGTCCACCTGTATTTTGTGACTGTGGTTTCATGACACACTCCTTATAAAGTAGGTAAACATACTCATGTTACCGGATTTCAGAATCATGATTAAGCAGCGCACAGTTGTTTGTCCCGCATGATGACCTTATGTTTTTGAGCATCAGTCAGTAAAAAGCACATTATTGTTTAATAAGAACTGATTCATTATTAATTTTTCTGGAGGTTTGTGAGAAGTGGGTCGGATGTGATATTGCGCACACTTGGGGAAGATAAACAAACACAGCATAATTCTCGTGCTAATTAATTCAACTTCAGGGAGCAAATTCAGCTTAGTGTAACTTAGTGTCTTTAGAAACTGCTCTGTGGTTTTCCTCTCTTTCTATTATTAAAATTAAATAGATACTGATATTTTATCATAATCTTTGAAAAAAAATATCTCTATGTAGTTGTTATCTGTGTAGTTATTGGCTTTGTAATGCAAATTATGCATCACACTGGAGCTGTTTGTAATGCTGCTGTACTTTCATGAGACTTGAGTAGGGAGGGTCTAAGGGAACAAAATATTCTGAGTCATGGGGCTCACACACACACACACACACACACACACACACACACACACACACACACACACACACACACACATATGGTGGAAAACTTGTGTAGAAATCTTAGACAAAACTTCCAGCTGCTTTGC
>VOQJ01021906.1:4806-16825 GCA_015052665.1 Apistogramma diplotaenia | reverse complement strand
CGCTAGCCAATGAAATGACGTAACTGGGAAGGTATCACATATATGGATAGGCTTGATTTTGTCATCTGTACATGCCGATCTGGGATCAGATTACAGTAGGAATGTGCACCACGTGCGTCTGAGGCGAGCAGGTCATCAAAATAAATAAAATGCTACTTTGACGCAGTTTTAGGCAGCAAGCGCTTTCGGAGGACAGAGACGGCAAAATATGCCGAAACAATGAAACATCATGGTTTACATAAAATATGATCTATATGGCTCAATTTTAGAGATAATGACTTCAAATTTGGACTGCACGTAGTTTAGACACCAATGTTCATATTTATGGCGTTTTTAGGTCGAAACATAAAGAATTATGCAAGATACAGTACTGCATACTTTCTCCAAATTTACTACTGTACGACAATGGCAATGTTTAATGGGGCATAACTTTTTCATATTTACAGATAGAGAAGAAATTCCTTTTGTGGTAGAAACTACAGAATCTAAGCTTTCAAAAACGCCAAATCATATGTCTGTAGCTTTTACCGATCTCGCACAGTCTTTACTCAAACATTGTGTTACACACGAGGCTAGAATTGCTCGAAAATCGCGCTTTTCTAAAGGTGAGGCAGAGTGGAGGCCTTAAAAAAGTGGGGGTCAACTGAAACAAAGCTGTTGGATAACATAATGTAGCACCAGGAGGAAATGCAATGTCAGGTTAAGGTTCTCTGGGTTTGTTACTTTGTCTCTTCTTGGCTCTCAGGTGCAGGTGTGGGCAGACTCTTGTGTAACCACCCATGGATGGAGCAGCATTTTCCTGGGCTGGTTGTTGCACACCTTTGTCATCACCCATTATCATCATCCATGTGTTTAAGAACTGGATGTGGCTGTGTTTCTGTTAGGTTTTTTTCCTAACACCTGTATGTTACAAAACGACAGAAAAGACCAAGATGACAAAGAGTGAGTTTTACAGCTGAAGCTACTTCCGGCGGAAGGGTAAATGTTCCTCTTCCACACCTGACCAGACCTTCGCCTTAGTTTTCCACTGCCCTTTGCTATTAAACCTGTTTGTTGTAAAATAGTTCCATTTAGGTAAGTAAAGTTTTTAAGCTTCGCATCAGTTAAGTTTGCCTTTTGGGTCCAGCCATTGTCAAACTACGATAATTAGACTAAATTGATTTAAAAATGATTTGTGCTTTCCGATTTTCATTCCAATTTTAGGATTGTTTTCAAAGTTTCAAAGAGTTTTTTTCTTTTTCTTTTAAAATGTATTTGGAAAAAAATGCATTCACCTGTGTGTGTTTTCGACTAAACATGAAAAGTGAATATCAGTAAGTCTTAGGATGCAAAGGTGTGTCATGTTACAGGATGAAATGCAGATAGGAGAAGGACACTTTTAAAAGCTTTGGTATGATCACCCCCCTACACACACACACACTTCTGTAAGCCTACCCTTGGAAGTTAATAATAATTTGACAATCCAAATTACACACACACACACATGCACACACACGCACGAGCCCATTTGAATACACGCAGGCACAACAGAGGCCTAAAACTGAGGACTCCACAGAGAGAAGAGAAAGCATCTAAAAAGAGGTTAAATGACATTACAAAGACAACCCAATTAGATTATGAAAGATATTCTTAACTAAATCTGAAACATAATGATCTGTAATGGGAGTCTTGTGGCTTATAAAAGCCTTTCTCTAGAATAATCAGTTCCTCTCTCGTTTTCCGTCTTTCTCTCCCAGCCGCTCCCTCCCTTTCATTTAGTCACATACGTAACGCGCACATGCAGAGGGATCGAGGAGCAGATCTGCTTGGAGTCGTCGGCCCACTGTGGCAGCATGCGAAACTATCCTGCTACCGTGTTTGAATTTCAATGGCCAGCCAGCCGGAGAGAAATGAAAGTGCCTCATTTTATTCCTTAAGTTGTCACGGCTGCAGCACTGCCTACAACTAATTGTCGTTTGAAGATTGATTGTTGCTCTTAATCGTTTTCTTTACCACGTTTTGGACTGCGCTTTCATGCCAGAGTGAACATCCATGACACAAGGCATGTTCAGTGGATCACCAGCCTCCCGTATATTGTAGCACTTTCCCACAGAGGAGGGATGGAGCTGGTGTTTATGTGGACCGTCTCTCTGGTCTCCCTGCTGACCCGCACATGAAAGCAAACCTCTTACACGTCATCTTTCTTTGATATATCTACAGTATACGTTATCATAGATACTATACTGTCCCAGCTGTATGCGTGTGTTTGTGCGTGTGTGTTGTCTCAGCATCAGCAAGCAATGCACACCTTGCAACGGAAAGTGTCGATCCCAGTGTATTTTCTGCTTGCTCCATAACTTTCCTAATACAGCATCAATGGATTCAGCGTTTAATCTCCAGCTCTCAGTCGCCGCTCTCTTTCACCTTTATGCATTCCATTTCTAACGCACACATTCACACATATACTCTAATGCCCCCTCATATTTATCACACACTCCCACTCTATGAAACTCTGAATGTGGTGACAGCAAAAAACCTGCTATTGTGCTGTAGTGTTTTATCAGGAACAGCTACCTGGCTGGAACCAGTGGCAGGTATATGCGTCTGTGTGCACGTGGAAGCAAATGTGTGTGTGTGGTTGTGTGTGTGTGTGTGTAAGAGAGAAAGAAGAAGGGCGATTAGGAAGATTACCACAGCATCCTCAGTCTCTGTGCTACTATGGTGCCATCTTCTGGTAATGAAATATAACAACCTTAATTAAGCAGGAAACTGCAACTATAGACATTTGTACTCAGAGCAAATATTGCAACATGCAAAAGATTAAAATAAAAACTGCAATTCACAGATGGGTAGAAAAGAGTTTAATATAGTGACGGACACCATAAAACATTTCAAAAACTTGCTGAAACAGGGCTTAACAGTTAGCACGGGATAAAATGAAGGTCATAGTAAATGCATACAATACAATACATATTATACATTATAAGGCAGTCCTGTACAATCTGTAGACTATAGCAGCTTGCAGCATCTTTCAGTGTGCACACATTCACACACAGACTCACACATACCTTTTTTCCCACTCACATACAAACACATAGTTGATGCCGTTGCAAAGGCATCTCAATCACTCACACTGCAAAACAAGAGTGTCAGCTTGTTTCAGGGTTTGTTCAGTCATCACAGTGAAGCCCATTACAAACAGTAATGTTACAAAGATCACATCCCATCCACAAACTTGGAACCACCAGACTTTGACACACTAATATCTGGGGTGGAATCAAAATGGGGGTCTGCCAAAGTCTGAGAGTGGAGATAATTCATTTAGTCGTGGCTCAAACACGCACACAGACTCACACACCCTGTCCCTCTGCAGCCTTTATTCATTTTCTTATTTTTTTTAAATACACTCACACACTCTCACACATACAAAAACAAACTTGAAAAACAGACACACTGATGATGACTCAACTTTTTAAAGGAAATATTATAATCTGTACAGAAAGAGCTTTTGTGTACACGTAAATGTAAAATTAAAAAAAAGAACGTTTGTCTTTCAAATCCTGCGAACGCTGTGAATCCTGTGAGTAACCATCCACTCATTTTATTTACACGGAAAGCAAAGAGCATCGCTCAGTCAGCTGTATTGTGTTAACATAAGAATAAAAAAAAAGATTCCGTTCATTTCGGTTTTTCTGTTTATTTGACGCCCATTATGAAACAGAAATTTGGCTAAAAGCTAAAACACACTGACAGCACACCTTGTGTCATGTATCGGTCCACCACAGCATCTGAGTCATCTTCTCATAGATCTATAAGACCTAAATGAATTAAGAGTGTCACAAACACACTCATTAAAATAGTATTTACAGTAAGGACCACTTTATCAAAGCTCGTGGAGATGCTTGGTCAGAGTGCCCTTAGCATTGCCCTACCACTGGATAGTTTATAAGTGGCCCAATGACATACTCTATAAAAGCAGCTGCTGAACCACTGGATTTGGTATTTAAAATATTCAAGTAATGCCAGGAATTAAGAGCATTCACATACACACATATGACTATGGTGGAATTGCTACCTAAATGAAATTGTGAAATGGACCCAAATACAGATACATGTTTGCCTGTTTCGCTCCCACCTCAGTCAAAGCCCTACTTTGCTGTTTCTTGACACTCCAGCACTTCACTTCCGACTGTATATTTATCCATGTTGGGCTTCTTCAAAACTGCCACCAGTGACTCTTCCTCACTGAAGCTTCAGATCAATTTGCTACTCATCTGGACTGTGTAGGTATGCAAAACATATAAACCAGGCATCCTGAGAGCACCACTGGACTCAAGAGGAGGCTCTAGATCTGATTTAGTCCCCCGAATTTGATTAATTCTTTGTTAAGTCTTTAGACAGTGTCGGTGTTGGGGTAATATTTGAAAACCTTGTAGACCCATTGCGTGTAGTAGGGCACATTGATGAAAATACTAGGCTGGTTGGCCCGAGCGCAGCCTCTGCCGTGGACACTTACGCCAACTATAACTCTGATATCACCATCCTGACACACCAGAGGGCCTCCATAATCCCTCTGAGGAAAAAAACAAGAGAAAAGAAATACAGTCATGGCTATCATCACAGTTCTCACATGTTTGACAGTCAAATGAAATCAAAATTTACTTTAATGTTCTGTGATAGATAGCATTTCTGAACACGGGCATCTCTTTTCTAAAGCCAGAAACCACAAAATCAAGTCTTTGATAGCTGATGAAACTGGAGCGCAACAGTCTCCAGCTGCTCTATTTACAACCGACTGAATGCTAAGCCTACGGATTCAAATAACATTTGTTTGAGATTTAGATCAAACTGGGCTTTGGAAGCACTGTGTTAAACAAAGGCGCTAATACCCATGAAGCTTCAAACTGGGAACAATTACTTCAGCCATAGGACTAAAGGCCTGTTCTTGTTTACCAACAAGGCTTGAATGCACTGCATGTGTTCTACTGTGCAGTTTCCCTTCTGATCACTAAAACAGTCATTTGACCTCATGTTTAAATAGCAAAACACAGTAAAATAATACAAAGTGTTTACAACAGTTTACCTCACACACTCCCTCATTCCTCTTCCCTCCTGCACAGATCTTGTTGCTGGTGATGTGGAGGTTTCCTCTGTGCATCTCTCTACAGCGGCTATTACTGACAATAGGCAGGTCCACTGCCTTTAGCACATCTTCATAGCCAGTGCCTGAAAGAGTCGGAAATTGCACTTCATTGCCTGTGTTTTGTTGTTGTAAATATAATGCAATGCAACACAAATGTTAACATAACTCCAGGGTTAACATATCGCAAGCATATACAGCAGAGAGGGGGTGCATTAGATTATGCTTTTGCACCTCGACTTTATGTCGGGCGAAAAAAGAAATTTCCGAGGACTGCTGCAGGAAAAATGTAACTTAAATGCAACACACTGAGATTCCAGAAGAACCAGAGAATAGGTGGGTATACGACAGCTATAATACAAGATATATTTGTACCTTTGGTCTCTCCCCATCCATACATTTTACATATTGTTCCTTCAGGGATGGTGCACCCAGCCAAAGGCAGCTGAATTGTATGGACATTGTCTGCAGGAAGGGCAGGCCTGGAAAATACGCAATGTACAGTACAAAACATGATCAGCATCACAAACAGAGAAATGTATATATAAATATATCCCTCAGATTATTTTCCAGGCACTCACTTAGAGAGCCTTAGCAGGGCTAAACTGGAGCCCTCAGGGCCACATAGCACATGGGCTATGTTTACTTCCTGTCTCCTGGACCAATCTGGAGCCCCCTCTCGAAGATGAGAGACTCCCAGCCACACTCGATACTCACTGAGGTTCGGAACACTGAAGAGGCACAAGAAGAGAGTTACTACAGCCAGAAATACAGCACATTTATTACTCTTCAGGAAAAAAAAAGCTCAGATCCTTCAAGGTTTAAGCAACTCCCCCCCCCCCAATCAAAAAATGGCAATATTACCACGAGGAGAAGCACTGCCTGTCAGTAAGCACCCACTCGTCTCGTATTAGTGATCCGCCACACCAGTGCGTTGATCTGAGTAGGACACAAAACACAACGTCACACTGAGGTAAAATCTAAGACACTGTATGTGACCTGAAACTGTGTCATCGTTAAACAAAATTAAGGGATTAAAAAAATGTAGTCATTCTAACAACCTACTGTAACAAGACCATCTTTAGGAACATGTCACACATGTTTTTTTAAAAAATATATATAAATCCAAGAGTAGCCTGGGCAGGATGTTCCACTGTTCTTCTTCTGTGGTAGAGGAAAATGTGTAGAATGTTAAATGCCATACCCTTTCTGTATGCTGACCATCCAGCTGCCCTCTGATATGCCCACAGGACCTCCTCCTACGATCCTGGTTCTCTTATGGACAAAACAGCTCACAGGGGTCCGCTCACCTTGAAAGGTAGAACACAAATATACATTAACCTACAAAATACATGTTAATGTACATTTAACACAAAATATACATTAAATGATAAACATAACTGACACTACAGTTAACACTGATGCATATTGTTTACATAGCCTCAATGCAAAGGCACTGCCTAATGATCCAGCACAACCATCATCATAAAACAGGTCACTAATTAAGGTGATTACTGAATATGTTAGCAGAGCACATTTGTAATGTCAACAGAGTGAATGATTCATCTTTTGTTCATCTTAAAGTAACACAGAGACCAACATGCACACGGAGAAAGGGAAACAGATGTCACCACAACATCATTATCTCATGCATCATCATGGCTGGACATAAAAAGGACTCCATCAACTTTTGTAGCCTATCAAATGCAGCTCAGCAGCTGAGCCACTTGCATACGCAGGCAGACAGACGAGCACTGAGAGACTCTCACCCAGTGGGATGGTGTTCTGTGAAGCATTACCTGCAGAGAGGCGAGGAAACAAGCAAGTGATCAGGGAGTATTAACTCATACAAGGTAAGAAGCAGCCTCACACAGGGGTGTGAATTTCACAGAGAGCGTAGCGCCACAGCTATCAGGGCCCCTGAGTTTGTTTTCCATGTCATGTTTAATTGAATGTAACGCGCCTTAAAGGGCCGCCGCGTGCCTGCAGGTGGAAGCTGCTTCCTCCTTTTAGATTCTTAGACGTATCAGATGTCACAGGAGCATAACAGGGTCTGTTTTGTTTATATTCTTTAAAGTATGTTATTTATTTTTTATATTTATCGCATTATTTCACACTGTTAATGGAGGCTTGACAAGATAACAGACGGCAAGTGTAATATATTAAAATATGTGAAGTGTAACAGCATTGTTTACAAAATAGCAAGTGAGCAGGAATCCTAAAACATGAAATACAACTAGGTTATGGTCTTCTAATTAAAAAGTTGGGTAATAACAGACTTCCAGACTTTTATAAGCCAGTTATAAAGATGGTGCCTCTGGCTCATGGTCCATACAAAACCCTCGGGCTTTCTGATGAGTTTAGACAGACGTACTCACTGCAAATTAATTGTGTGTGTGTGTGTGCACTCTAGTATGTATGAAGTAAGTCTGATAACCCTTCAACTACCCATTATCTCACTGACTTTCATCTCTAAGTATGTCTCTATTCTCTGTGTCTGTGTGTGTCAGTGAAGTTACTGTATGTGCAGACACTCACATGGTTTTACGTTGCAGTAGTCCCAGGGTATGGCAGAATTGTTGGTGTAACACCAGGGGCCATGTTTGTCTTTATCAGGATTTCTGCAGTAGTTTCCTTCCAGGCCAGCCGTCAGCATGCCCCTCTCCCCGCTGAACAAACACAGAAACAAAAATGTCAACATTTAGTAAGCTTTCCTTCTTTTTCTTTCTTTCTTGACACTTTCTGAAAAGAAGAAGGAATTCCTACAGATTTATAAGTACTTATAAAATCTGAATGAATTTAGCCAGATAGGCTCTGGACCATCAGATACACAGCTGTGTAGGCTCTCTCCCTCCAGACAAGATAATGAGGTGATTTGCAGAGGAATTACTCACTTAGACAGTACGTTCCCACCTACATTCACATATCTAATACTCGTGCAGACGTATCCCACACATGAAGCATTCTCACCAGAATTTTAAAACCACAAACTAAATCCTTCCTCACACTAAATTCCTCAACTAATAAGGTGGTGAAATCACAGCAATCGAGGGTTTAAAAATTCATGTTTATACGTGTTATCCTTCTGGCTCAGCCGGTCTCGCTGCGACTTCCTAACCCAGATTTTTGACCCTCTAGAAGGAGCCAGGCAGTGGAGTTCAGTGACTTTGAAGTGTTCCTGTAAAGGAGCGCCTTGGGGTCAAGGGTGAGTTGTAAAGAGTACATCCCTCAGCCAAGTCATCTCTGGGAGTCTTTCTCGCTCAGCTGGGTCATTTTCAGGAAAACACTTCTCGAGCCATAAAACCATGTTGGGGAGGCTAGTCAGAGAGTCGACTGGGAACAGCAAGACTTAACAAGAGGTCACTTATAAGGTGCCGCCCTAAAACAACGCCATGTCTCGGATTTGCACACATGGTTCTAGAAAGCTGGAACGCACGTGCATACTGGAACTGCTGTGCATAAGGTCATCTTCTGATCACTATTTGTGCTTTCATTGTCTGTTACCGAGTGCCTCAAGATCTCCTACACTTTGTTGGGCTCTGGGGGATGACCTGCTCCAGACCTGTGTGACAGTTTGATCTCCATTTTAGGCAGCAGTGCTTGCCTAAAGTTTCCCTAATGGTGCAAGTCTGTTTTATACATTATAGTGGAGTTTGCCAAAGTTATTAGGAAGTGGGCCGACCTGTTGCTGTGGTCACTCCAGGGAGCGCAGGGCAGGTTTGATCTAGTCCTTGACTGCTGTCCTTGGTAATTCTCTCCAAAGCTGTCATAGCAGTCTGGACAGCAAAAGAGATAGAAAAGTGAGATATGCCTCGTGGGCACATACCAGACATGCAAACAAATAACAGCTTTAAACAAAAAACATGCAAAACAGGCTCAATATACATTCTTTGAGAAGTGTACACTTCAATGAACCTACTTCAACACAAAAGAAATCCTCCGCAGTAACAACTTAGAAAAACACAAGTCATTCATAATTTTCTTAGCTGTCTGTCACCCTTAATTTCACTTATACTGTATATGGGAATGTTTTCAACCCTCAAGGGTGAACCACAACACAGCTTCAGAGTGGTTTTATAATCCAAATTTAAGGCCTCTCCATCTCAAAGAAATAGCCCTTAAAATCCTTTAGGGAATCTGAATATGTGCACTCAGCTATGGATCTGCATCTTTAACGTCTAAATCTACCCCAAACAGAATAACTGGCCAGTAAGAACTGACCATGCGAAGCTGCTGTCAGACTTTATTTGTGTGATACATGGTGGTCAGTCCTTCCCACAGTCTTAAAGAGCTTCAGCTTTCCGCTGGGATGTGTGCGGTTACACGATCACTCTCAGAATATGAAAATCATACATTTCTCTGTTTCCGATGGAGAGAAAATTGTCTTTTCCCTTGCTCCTGTCAAAGTCAAATAAATCAGTTGAGTCTCTCACCGCTGACAGGCCTGTTTTGGGTGCCACACTGAGGGATATTAATGCAGAACATTGTGTGGACTCTTGGGTCTGTAGTGAAGCACCAGGGGAATTCTTGACCATCTGGATTTCGACAGTAGTTTTCTCTCAGGTCCCTGGAAAAGAAAAAAAGAAAAAGAAAAGCATCCTGTAATCTGCTAAAATATAAGTGCATGCATGTGGGTGAGTGAGTGGATGGTTGCATCATGTAAGTTTGTGACTCACTTGCAGGGGTAGGCTTCAGGTAGGAAGGTGTGATTATGCGGATACTGAGAGTCCCAGCGCTGACAGGTGAGTCCAGTGGGTGTCAAATCTACTGTTCCCCTGTAACCCTCTCCTCGGCCCAGGTAACATTCAGTTGTTTCCACCACATTGCTTTTAGGAGGATTTTCTAAAAAAAAATAAAAATAAAAATTGGACTGAATTATTATTTTTACATCTCACAAACTAATATTTTATATTGCAGTAATCACAACTTCTTAAAACAGTAATAGTATGCAAATAGTTTAGTTGCCTAATTTACGCTATGTATAGAAATGGTGCACGAAGAAATGTTGAAAACAATGACTCTAAGTTAGAGGTCAGTGAACTGAGAGGGAGGTGATGCAGGGGGGGAAATCATTTTTGATCCCTTGTTGAATTTTTAAGTGTGCTCCCTTCCAATCTTCTTATAGGATTGTTGCCTGGAGACTGACTACACCACTCTGTGACCTTCTTCTTTAGCGACACCTTTGTTGCCATGGCAGTACATTTGGGTTCACTGTGACGCTGGAAGACCGATCCACGACCAGTCTTCAGTGTTCTGGCTGAGGGAAGAAGGTTCTGGTTTTATGGTACATGGTCCTATCCATTAGTCGTCCTTGTACCCTTAGTAGAAAAACAGCCCCAAAGCATAATGTTTCCACCTCCATGCTTTACTGTGGGGATTGTGTTTTTTGGGTCATACTCAGCATTTCTCCAAACATGGATCCCAAAGAGTGCCTTCAGATCTATAACAAGCTCCTCCTCTGTAGTTTTGGGCTGATCCACCACCTTCCTCATAAGCAGCCTCACCCCATGAGGCTCCAGACTGAGAGCAGTTGATGGTCATTTTATATTTCTTCCATTTCCCAATATTTACACCAACAGTTGTCACCTTCGCACCAAGCCTCTTGCTGGTGGTCCTGGTGGTTGATATTCTGTCGCTCCCCATTAAAATTAAACTACCAGAAGAATGTGACTGTTCGTTTCTTTGGAAGTGAGCAAACGTACAAATTCAGCATTTCTCCCACTGTAAGTGAAATGTTTTGAACTTTATATAAATCTTTGCCCTTTATTGAATCTTTGAACTGTACAGAAAGATGAAAAATTGTTACTGTAACACACATGGCACATACACACTTCTATTTGCCTGAAATTTGCAAATAGTTTTCCATGAGTGATTTTCCAGGAAGAAGTTTCAGGAACCTTCACAGGGGCACAAGTTCCTGCATTGTTGGAATTTGCATTTTCACTGCGGGGCCAGGAAGATTAAACAAATTAGTCTACAGATATATCAGAATGTTAGTCTGAATGCCATCCTCTGCAAAAAAAGTGACAACTGCACTTTTGAAAATGTTAGGCATGTAAGAGTTCTGTAGAAAAGATTCATATAGTGGATACAACAAGACTGCTTAGTGTTTCTTGCTATACCATGAAAGAGTCTACAGCTTCAGAAAGTACTGGTTGCTGGGAAGTGGGGGTGCTTTCTGCTGATAAATTTAGACCCTCTTCACACAGTGCACAATTTGATCTCCCAAGTGCCAACACCTACAATTCAGACTGTAACAAACAATTTGCTCTGATGGCAGCCAAATTAGTTGGCCCAAATATTACACTGTGTCCTCATCCTCTGGTTTTGTCTCAATATAATTCCCCTTTCTCTAGATATATTCAATTTGTTTTAGCACACAATGATATGTGTGAGAGTGTCTTTGAGACAATGCCAAATGGTCTTAGTGTCTTGGCTACAACAGAATAGCTGTGGTTTGAAGCTTGGCTAAAATTGGACAGCCGAGGCAACAAATTGAGTCCGCTGTGCTTGCCTTCAAAGAGATGCTCATTACACAAGTTCATTAACCTGAGCATTGCACACAACTGTACACAAAAACGCGTAAACCCACAGATCATCAAGTCTCAAAAACAGAGATTTTCCACCCGTAGTGGATGCATAAAAATAGATTTGAACTAGTCTGACAGTAAACAAAAGAAGGGGCCTTATCAAATGAACACTTTATCTCGTTCTCTCTGCGTGCCTTGTTTTGATTAAGACTAACTGGGTCGTAAACTTGGTCTGTTCCCAAAAAGCTTCCATAATAGAGAGAGAGAGGGTAGAGTGCCCCGGGTAGGAGACAATTTTTAGAGAGGAGAAAATAAGAGGGGGGGGGGGGGGGGGGTTAGTGAATCACTGAGTCCACATGGTGGAGTGCCG
>VOQJ01021903.1:359-11677 GCA_015052665.1 Apistogramma diplotaenia | reverse complement strand
AAAAAACGGGGGGGTTTTTGACTTTTGGAACACCCCCCCCCCCCCCCAAAAAAAAGAGCAACTGGTGACAAATTTAGCAACTTTTTCCAGTGATGTTGCCGACTTATGGAGACTTTTGCTGACATGTCGGAAACCTGAAATCCATCATCGCTTTTTGTGGTTTTCTGCAGTTTCCATTTGTGACTCAGCTTTTTGGAACAATGTTTCCACTTCCTTGAGGCCATATCGCTGCAGAATACGCAATAGTGCAGTGGTGTACACGGAGAGTCGATGCCTCGGGCGGTGGGCTCAAATTAGTTCTGACCGACTTCTAACTGTTTGAAAAGTATGCTGGGTGTTAACCCTCTCCTCCCTGGTTGATGGTTTGTAAGCTTCGGAAAATGTCCAAATAAACCCCTGTGAGCAGCACTTGGCGACAGCGGGAAGGAAAAACCCGTTTTTAACAGGAAGAAAGCTCCGGCAGATCCAGGCTCAGGGAGCAGTCGATCGTCCACAGTTTGACTGTGAGAATGAAGAAGTTACTGTAACAGTATTTGGTGCTTTATAAATACAATTTAATGTTTTCAAATAAGGATTTTAAAGTTCTGTATAATAGAGCTTTTAATTAGCATTTGTGGATGGAACAATGATTTCTGTTTGTGCTCCTGACAGAATCATGCCAGTTTCAAATGCAGCGCCACCTGGTGGCCCGAAGATCACAGGCGACACTGATATTCAGTCTTATCCCCTGCACACAGATTTCTCCAGAGTCCTGGAATCTTTTGACGATTATGTATTGTAGGTAATGAGTTATTCAGGGTCGTCACAATTCTGAGGAAGGTTAATGAACATCACTCCCAAATTGTTCCACAGTTTGTACACGTAGGTGCAGATAGACGGGCCTCTTCCGTCTTTGTTCTGAGAAACTCGCCTTTTTAAGATGCCCTTTTCATATGCAATCATATAATCGCCACCTGTTGCCAATTAACCTAATTAGTTGAGAAATGTCTCTCCAGCTGTTTCTTTTAGTGTCAATTACTTTTCCAGCATTTTATTGCTGTCATCAAATTCAAAATGAGCTCATTTTCTTTCTTAAAATGCTACATTTTCTCAGTTTACTGTAAATATTTGATATGTTTTCTATGTTCTCACATCAGGAGTGGAAAGAAGTGAGTGGAAATAATCTACATAAGTGAGATATTATATCCTAAATCTAATGTGGGAGAAATCTGGTCTCTTTGTAGCTCCTGTCAGTGCGTCACTGACATTTTGGGTAACTGAAGGTTTTTCACGGAGCTTTTTATCAGCCTGATAATAAAAGATTACTGGACGGGACTCTGATGAACTAGTTTTTCAGCATCAATCCGAAACAGGATGATTTTAATAATAATATCTCACAGATGAAAGAATGCAGTCCAATATTTTTCTGTAATATGAGCAACAAAGAGCATAAAATCTGTTGTTCAGAACAACAAAACTGGTTCACGTGGTTCCCGGTTTTCCTGTTCCCTGATTGGGCAAACACCATCTTTGCCATTCCAGAATCCTCCTGTAGTCTTCGGTTCTGGATGCTCTGAGTGTCGCGTCGTCCGCTTCTTCTTCACGTTCCCTTTAGGGGCTCACGGTGGATCATCTGCCTCCATCTCGTATCCTCTTCCTCCTCCCATCCTGCCCTGCAGCTCCATTCTCTGTCCAATAGAGCTGCAATTCCTCCTTTGTACCCTACCAAGCCATCTCCCCCTGCCTCTTTATCTTCGTCTGTTCAACCTGAGCTTTCTAAAGTTTCTCTTGTAACAGTGACACAGCTCGACTGGCAGAACACACACATCAGTCGCTGGATTCCTTCATTGTGAGTCGACACAAAATAAACATTTCAATTACTCCCCGAATTCCTCCCATCTCCCCGTTCTGGGACGTATCTCGAGGCGAGTTTGCACACAGAAACTGTCTGAAGCTGGATGTGAACCATGTGATTAACTCACACATGCTACGCTCCTTTGAGTGGGAGTTTATTTCACTTTCAGATTAGACGGGGAACGCCGCGCAGTCGCGCATTTTTAGGTGAAGAAACTGTAAATTAGCTTCTATAACGAGGTCCACCATTACAGCGCCCTGCACAGAAAACGCTCTTAACCGAGAGCCCCAGTGTGACTCTGGGAAAACTTTGGCTAGCGGGAAACAAGATGTCTGCTATTAGATGGAGACCTCTGCACACTTGCCCTCCTTGCACCAGTGGAGTGTATCATTAATTGACAACCTAGTCATGGAGCTGCCCACTGCTAGGATGAATAAGGCTGGCCGGGATGTGCTCGAGGCCTGGAAAGCAACACTTGAAGCGGCAAAGAGTCCACTCACACGAAAATTAACTTCCTGCACTATCTTCACTGCAACAGAGGAAATGGAGGGGCGGAAAATGGTTCTGAAGGGAGGCTGGGAAAGGTGGGGAGAGGATCTGAGGAGACGGACTGGAAGCAGGAGGAGAGGACTGGGGTGGAAAATAAATGGAGAAAAACCTGGAGCAGAGGAAAGAAAGGAAAAGGTTTTCCTGGATGGCGGCTTTTAGCTTTAAATAGGATGATTGTTAATGTGTGAGTGTGTTTAAGAGCTTTAACCTTCATTTGGCCTTTTGAAAGTCAAATTGTTCTCTTAAAAATGTCTTCAAAAGCTGGTCTGACCAGTGTCGTCCTCCTCATGTTACATGCAGAGATGCTGATGGAAACAAACGTTGTTTGTGCCCTTTGACCTCAGAAACAAACCTGCCTGAAATCAGCGTAAAACTAATGCAGATGTTATGTTTTCATTTTTATTTCATCCCACGTTTCTAAAGACAGCTGACTTCGGTCATCGTGTGATCCTCAGCTGCTGTGGACGCAGTGATGTCATAAAGAGCATTTTATTCTCCATGAAACATATCAGATGTTTAAGCTGAGAAATGTGCCATTTGAAGAGAATTATTGGCTCATTTTGAATTTGATGGCAGCGACAAGTCTAAATATTATCTAGGTTATGGAATTATTATCAGTGAATGTCAGCAAAAACAACTCAGGATCATCGTGGTACAAATACACTGACGTGCAGCCACATGCTTCTGAGGTCCATCCATGCAGAACGCCTCTGATTTTAATGCAGCGTTTCTCATATTTGCTGTTATGAACTGAAGCACTGTGAGCACATCCTCAGAAAACTGATGGCTGGAACTTTCTGAAGCTTGGGGTCTAAAAAAGCTCAAACCTAATTAACTGCTGATGTTCCTTTGGCTCTGGCCTTTCTGTGTTAACCCTTCATTAATGTGGCCAGGAAGCTCGTTACTGTGTGTGTGTGTGTGTGTGTGTGTGTGTGTGTGTGTGTGTGTGTGTGTGTACGCTGTTGTAAATGTGTGGAGGATTCAAGTGGAACTACGTATTATTATTGCAAACAATGTGAGAAAGCTGCTCTTTCAGTGAGCGACCAGCAGGGGTCAGGTCTCACATTTGTTGGGATTTTTGTTACATTTTTTAATTGAAGTTCTGTCTTTTTGAGGAAAAGATACACGAGCAGATTCTTTTTAACCAACCAAACCCAACTTTTGGTCTCTCTAATCATTCCGGTCACGTGGCGTTCCAAAGCGAGGAGAAAACAGGAAAGTCGGATCTCGGGGATCTGACGGTGATCCATCATCCTGACTGCGAACGCCTTCAGACGAGGATGTGTCCAACCTTCTGTTTGTGATGCACTGAGTCAGCGGAGCAACAAGGCGACTCAATAACGAGTTGGTGAACAGACTCAAACTGTTAGATGGTAAATGCAGGCGCAGCACTGTGCAATGCAATATTAATCACTCATATCCTCTATAAGACAGTAAATCTGGTGGTGGCTCATTATTATCTCTATTGCAGTAATATTTATCATCGGGATCTATATGTTGGAATGTGTTAAACACATTGACACAATCGTCTAACTCCACACACATCAACACAGCAGCACAGTGGGTATTCTCTCATCCCCACCTTAGACGGCTTCTTCTCCACCCCCCACCCACCACCCGACATACCCCACTCATTACTCGGGTTTTCTGAGATGCACAGAATCACAAACATGGAGAAAGATTAGGGACCGGCTCTGCCTCCTTTTTTCTCTCTCGTTCAGCGAGTTCATAAATATTCAAACGCAGGCTCTGCTTTTTGCTGTGCATAATTCAGGACTTTATTAAAACTACTGTGCTGCTTAAAAGTATTCCTTGATGATGGTACACTGGAGGCCATCTTGGCTTGCACACACACCCCCTACCTCACTTACCCTTTACCAAAAATTGACCTTAATTCAGAAACTACTTGTTACCCTGCGCTGTAGTCTGCACTATTACATTTTGATCAGTTATAGCTGCACATTATTCAGATATTTACCATGTGACACAGCGGTTGAGCCATGCTGCCGGTTAAGGCAGCCCCTTAAAATCAGTGTCCAGTTTCCATTTGAATCTGCTGTTCTCAGAACTGATCGAATCAACTGGTTTTACCTGTAAAATGAGTTGTTTACATCTTCAAACATGAGCTGATAACAATGTAAGAAATCCTGGTGCAGAGAGGCAGTCGTTCACCCGCGGGTGCAACGGCACGGCACGGCACAGCACAGCACCTCTGCAGACCGGAAGGACCTGTGATCCATCTCTGCTGTTCACTGTAAAGCAGCACAGCAGAAGGAAACTTTGAGTTTATGTTGGAAAATGAGGAGAAAATAGGAATTTAATCCAATGCAGCACATTATCAGCATCATATAGATATCCGTCACTCATCAAATAAAACATCATATCTCATATTTCTCACTAATTTGCTGTTTCCTGAATGGCACAAAGCACAGAAACACAGAACAACACACTCAATCTCGTGGCTATTTTTCAATCATCTAATTATAAGAACCGAGCGATCGATCAGTGATTTATGTAAATGATCATGATACTTCCACCGTTTGTATTCTGTGTTATTAAGATGCAGTTTCATGTGAGGCCAGAGGCTTGTTGGCTGCAGCTTTAGTACAAATAGTCATAAACTCACATGGTTGAAGCCTAAAGCATAGACATTAGGTTATTACACACTTACGCACTGATTATACACTGATGTGTTGTCCTGCTGTGTGCTGACCCGGTCGGAGGCGGCGGCACGCTGAGCCCGCCAGCGGGACCTTATGGTACCGTGGTCTCTGCGGTGGCCCTTTTTAACCAGCGGGCTGCCATACCGGAGCCACTCAATCAGCCACAAGCCCACATACACACCTGACTGAGGGAGAAAAATGAATGGCACACACAGGTTAGAGGTGCTGTAAGTGGGTGGGTGAGCATAAATGATAACATGTGGGTGGGAAACGTGTCGCACTAAACCTGTAAACATTCAAATACATAAAGGCACAAATCTGCTGCTGCGTTACGTGAATAGTTCACAGCTGACCCATAAGAACCCACATCCATTTCTCCTTGAAGTAAAATTTATTCTGAATTTCTTTTTAATTAAAAACACAATTAAGAAATTTTCCCGAACACGTGAAGCTGCGATGCTGCTGTCACGCTCTGTTCTTAGTGTGTGTGTGTGTGTGTGTGTGTGTGTGTGTGTGTGTGTGTGTGTGTAATAAACATTAACGCACTGGTATTTAAAACATGTCCGTTTGAGGTTACCAAGAAACAGCCTTTGCTACAAACGTATCCTATTACACAAAAACAAACCTGTAGGGGGCGCTGATCAGCTCAAGAACACATTCACTCTGCAGCCCAAAGTGACTCAAATCTGATGTTTTTGCCCTGAATCTGATCTTTTTATAACAGATCAGATTTTGACAAATGCTTCCCAGGCCACTTGGATGTGTCCTTTTCCGATGTGACCAGGTCACATCCATCCGACCTGCTACTCAACCTGCACCTGATACTCAACAAACGCCACTATTCTGCACCCTGATGCATGTTTACTTCCTCAAAAACACTGAGCACGCACACTACGTGTGACGTTATTGTGTCCTCTGCTGTGCATGCCGGACATTTTTAGGCTGTTTCCCTTTAATACTTTACTCGCCTCAATCACATGTTCACTTTTATGTGTAATATCCCAGGGAGATAACACCGAAGGCTGACTTACTACAGTGACTAATCAGATGAGCTACTACACACACAGGTGTTTCAGTTACAGTATCATCATTTATTAACCGTTAACATATGAACACGCTCCTAATCACAATGTGTTCTGACCTGCTTGGTCATGTTAGTAAAACATGACCAAGCAGTGATTATATTTCATTGGCTCTTACTTATCAAAGGTCTATTGAAGCACATCAGCTCTCCATATTTATATTTAGTAACAAATAATAATCATCTGAGTCAGTCCTTTGAACCTTTTTCATTACAAACTGCAACAATGTTGCAGAACGTTCCATGTTCACATAAAAGAAAAAAGTTTGGAATATCTTTAAATACGTCTGCTCTCAAATTGTGCCTCGGCCTAAAAGTCCGTGCAGTCTGACAGCAGAAGGTTATCATCATTATGAAAATTGACTGAATGTAAATTATGGAAAAAGCTTTGAATGTCATTTTGTCAAAAGACTGAAACAGCGGTGCTGCTACAGCTGCATTATGCTGCTCCACCGGGGAACTGCACACTAAAAATGCATGAATTGTGTCGAGGTTGTCAGAGGCTGTCAGCAGCGGAGCTCAGTCTGAGGAGCCTCGACGATCTCCTTCCTGAGCACACACACCTGTGGGATGGACGACCTCCTCCTCGAGCTTCGGCACTCGTTTTCAGTGGTTTGGGATCAATTTGAGAATCCTGGGTGACGTCGAGTTATGGCGTTCAGGAGATTATCAGAAATTTTGACCTCTGACCTTGACCTCGAGGTCGATTCTGAAACTTCATTGAAATGGTTATAATGTTCACAAAGTTGGGTATCCAATTCGCCCACAGTCCACCATCAGGTGACAACAACATAAAACTTTTGCATTTGGGTGTTTCGAACAAATAAATGCATGAAGATCCAAACCCAAACCATAACCCTGACCCTGAATGCACCACCAGTGAGCATGGTGGATGTTAGGCAGATAAAGCTGAGCTGCATGTTTGCAGACTCGTGCCGCATTCAGCTTCAAGTACAGTCCTGTGTAAAAGTCTTGAGTCATCCCTCATTTCTTTGTATTTTGCTTCCGGGACCTCCGGACTTTCTTGTAATTGTTAAATTGCTTTGGAGCGATGGTTCTCCGGGCTTGGAGGTCTTTTAAAGTTTTCCTCATGGAGTAAAAATCCACATTAAAAAAGATTTGGTTCAAATAGTCATTAATAATAATAATAATAATAAGATGTCGGGAGAGCGGCACGGCAGTGAGTGTGGATAGCATGGTGGAGGCTCTGCCATGACTTGGGGCTGCATGTCAGCCAGTAATGTTCAGGATCTTGTCAAAATTGATGGATTTATGAGCACAGCAAAGTACGGTCAGATTTTTCTACAACATGTAATACTGGAATGTGTCTGGCAGCAGTTCAGTTCAGGCTGTGGTCATAAAAATATTAACTTCCAAGCTTGTTAGAATTATAAAATGTCTGTTTGCCTTATAAACTGCATTTCAGGGGTGTCCAAACTACGGCCCGCATTCCAAATGTGGCCGGCACGGCTTGCCCATAATGTACATTAGTTATTTTTGGCCCGCCGGCCGAAGCAATGAATACAACTCAGCATGCAATTCCACTTTTCAACTCATGGTGGCAGTGTGGTATAACAGGTGCCTGCCAACTGCTTCAAAAACGTAGAAAGAAGAAGATTGACTGATTAACCAATCACAGCCCATGCCGCGTGACGCCGTGTGCCTTGGGTGGGGGTCATAGGTGACACAGTGTTGCTAACAAGCAGCTATTTTCCCACAAAAAAGGAACTGTTGAGAAATTTAGCGACTTTTTCTGGTGACTTTGGCAACTGGTGGAGAGTTTTTTGAGGAAGCCCAGGAAGCGGAGCTCCTCCGGCGCAGCCCTGCTGCGGGTACCTGCAGCCCTGCTGGAGGGGACGCAGGTAGCGCATCTCTCGCTGGTGAGTTTAACAACCGTGCTGTTTGACCCTGATGACGCTGCACCTCACCTGTGACATCACCTCTCTGTCGCTCCTTTTTTATTGGTGTCGTGCCAAACAGGGATTTTTGATATTTGCCAAAAACAATTGCTGTATTTAAACAGGTGTAAATGACTTTTGGGTTATAATCTGTCAAACTTATCTCTCATGAATGATATCCGAGAACTCTCCTGTCACAGGTAGAAGCTGCAGTCACGTTTTGACAAAGTGACTTTTTTATATTCTTTATCAGGACAAAGAGAGATGTGGCCAGATTAGCAACAAATATAAGATTAATGAGATCGTTGCTGCGGACAAAAAGGACTGGATTGATTATAATGTAGATCCAGTAAAGCAGTCATAAAGATAATGGTGATTATTTTATTTGTAAAGCCTTCATAAATTCTGTTGGCTACAGTCTACTTACCAATATCAGCAGACACATTATATATCAAAAACATACAACATTGGAAATCTTTTTGTTTTGTTTCCCTTTTGGCACAACAGCAGCAGCTGGATCCAGTCAGGTTTGCAGACACGAACATTTGCAAAGAAAATGTTTGCACATGTTTGTGTGTGCAGGTTTTTACGCTCTGCAGCCACACCTGCCCTGTGCACCTGTGCGCCGTCACATCAGTGTCAGCAGCTCACCTGTGGATCAGATTCACACAGCAGTATTTTACAGTTTCTGTATGTTGTTTTTATGTTTTACTTTTGGCTACTTCATGTTTGTTTGCTGCATGGAAATGAAAGTAATATATAATAATTATTTTTTATTCTTTAAAACAACATAATCAGGGACTGTCGGCACTTTCACATCGTCAAATCTGGCCCTGCTTGACAAAAAGGACGGTTTATATATGATTCAATCAAACGTTTTCTATCATAATCTAAAGAGCTGAGGGTGGTTCACAGTACTGTACATTCACAGGAAGGTTGTATTAATTTCTGCAGCAGGGTTCAGGGTTGGAAGCTTTTATCTTCTCACTTTGCCTTTGTTTATGTTCTTTGGGTGCAAAACCAAACGTGACTGCTTAATTGATTTTAGTTTGGCTGTGAGTGTGAACCTCAACTTTTTTACATTTTTGTATCCATATAACATCCTCCCAGAGACCCCGGCTGCAGACTGCAGTCTTGTTTCCTGACTGCTTATTGTTATTCACATAAGCTGCTGCCAACCTGATGACTCTGTTGCCACATTTAGCAGATTTCAGACACTGTGGAAAGTGAGATTTGACAAACAACCACTGGGAACATCGTTAATGTGCTCAGTCTTTGAGCATTTGGTGACAAATTGGCACGGCCGGTGCTGCTGCATGTAGATGTGCGCTGCTTGCTTAACGAATCAATAGAGGTCTCAACGCAGCACTTCCTATAAACAGTAAATCTTCCTCTCTGCTTGAAGAGATTTTTAGCAGAGGGACAGTATTATATGCAAATTAGCATATAATGTCTTCTGGCTTCTTCTGGTGAATTTTTTTTTAGCAGCCAAAAGCTGGTCTCAGTGGAGGAGAGCTGGCAGCACCTGGGCAGGGCGGACATGATGGCGGGTGTTTCCGATTACAAAGCCAAAGAAAAAAAGCTGTTTCTTTGTTGATGACAGCAACAGTTTCCTCGGATGATGGTGATGAATCCGTTCCATATTGTTTTTCAGCGAAGTCTGAGCGAGCCTGGGGGAGCTGGCTCCGTTTTAAAGGAGTCAATAATTACTGGAGAAACGCACAGATGATGCCTGCAGTGAAGCTCCAGCAGCACCAAGTCCAAATGTTGGCAAAGCGTCTGGATGACACCACCTCATAATGTCTGATTAATGCGCTGGCAGGGTGGCTGAGCGGAGACTTACCTGCCTAATCAGGTTCTGTTCTGTGGATTCGGTTCATTGAACAGAAGTTAATTCTATACACTTAAAACTGATGATGCCTATCAGCGAATTCAACGAGGGCAACGTGGATCAGGCTGTAATTAGGAAAAAGGAATGTTTGTTTAAAATGAACATTTCCTTACGTTCCTCTTCCTTCTGCGGTATTTCCACGTTCTCGTGCACTTATTCACACAGCAGAAAGCTAATCAGGAGCCTCAGTCAGAGCACCGCAAACATCCCTGATGAAACTGTGGTCTGCTGGTGCCAAAGCTCCCCTCGATCATCCTGCTGGGTGACACTTTTCCTTGACTTTGTAGCCCTTTGATGTTTTTTGATTCCTGCTGCTAAGTTTGCTGACTCTGTCGTTTGAAAGCCTGCGTGCGATGTTGAACAAAAAGCTTTATTAAATAAAAGAACCGAGTTGGCACCATCGGTATGACTGAGGGAAGAGCTGCTGATGTGCAGGGATGCAGGTGCCGGATTCACTAATGAAGAATTCCTAATGCAATTAAAAATGTTGTTAATTGATTCTTATTTGTACAGAGGCTGATTATATTAAACATTTGCTTGTCAAAGTTTAATGTGCAATTCCACACGAAAAGCTTGAAATTTCATAATAGTATTAAGCTGCAACAAAATATAATTGAATCAGTCACCAGGAACAAAAGCTAATCCACAGTATTTAATTAAATTAACAATGTATACTGAAAGTGGTAGACAATGGAGTCCTAAAGTGACTCAGAAACAAGTACATGCAATTATATAAATGAATCAATCTCCAACAGTTCCCACAGAGGCCGAACTGCCAACAGGAGAAGCTCAGGTGTTTCCATGGGCCTTAAACTGTGACAGTCTATCAGCTCGTACAATATCCAAACCCACAAACTGAAGTGGCTCAATAACAGACCCAGATCCCCCCCCCCCCGCCCCCGCCTCCCCCAGGGGCCGTAGCTCGACTGCTAAATCAACAGCTTTGCTTCTAAGCTTAGCTCTTTTTTCACCACGACGCACCGGTACAGCATCCACATCACTTCAGTCTGTCAGCCTCCCACTCCCCTCTCCCTTCACTCAGGCAGGACCACATCATCAACAACAAACAAACAAAATAATGCAGCTGGTGTTCCTTGTCCCAGTCGCCAGCCTCGAAAGCTGGGGATTGGTCCGCCGGGGCCTGGGCTTCCACCTGAGACACACTGTACCCGACCCCTAAGACGGAGGTCTTATGAGTCTGTAGGTGCACCTGCTGGAGGTGGACCACCTGCTGGAGGTGCACCACCTGCTGGAGGTGGTGCACCACCTGCTGGAGGTGGTGCACCACCTGCTGGAGGTGGTGCACCACCTGCTGGAGGTGGTGCACCACCTGCTGGAGGTGGTGCACCACCTGCTGGAGGTGGTCCTCCAGGAGGTGGTAGACGTGCCCCACTCCTGTTGG